>VWPU01002214.1:0-246439 GCA_013398955.1 Callaeas wilsoni
GCCCGCGGTCGGGGGTCCGGCGGGGCCTCCCCCGGCTGTGCCGAGCGCTGAGCCCTTGCCGGGCCGCGGCCCTCCGGCTCCGAGCCCGGCTGGGCTGGAGCCTTTGTGTCTCCGCGCTCCCGGCGCTTCCAGGGGAGCCCCGCTGGAGAACCTGGGGGCCGGGTGTCGCTCCCCCCGCAGTGCGGGGCGGGGAGGCTCCGACCCCGCATCCCGGCACTCCTGCTCGGCAAGTGGGCTTGGGGTGGTGCGGGGAGCACCGTAGAAAGTCACGGTGATAGCGACAGTAGTTGCACAGAGAAGCGATTTCTTTTTTTTTTTCGATAGTGACTGAGCTGCAAAATAAAATTAGAAGCCAGTTGTGACTGAAACTCAGTGCTGTGAGTGCGACTCCAGAGTGCATAGAAAGACTCAAGACAGGTTTTTGTGTATTTTTTGTTTGTGCTAATTTCATCTTACTTCTCCTTTAGGCCATGTTTATCTGTTCTTGGTAAGGTAAGTTTTTCTTGGTTTGCCTTTTCCACACCCGAGGAGAGCACACATGTTCACTATAGGTAAATTAAAATTTTGCTCCAAAAGGATGTCAAGGAATTACAGTTTAGTACAGTTCCACAGATGAGCACTACGGTTTTTTTCTTATTATTTTTTGACTTAAGTTTGATAACAAATTTTTTTCGAAGGGAAAGAAATCTGAATAAAAGTATGAATAAAAGTATATATGAATGTTTTTTGATGCTTTTTTTTAGGGGGGCCTTGACTGTATTTCTGTAAATGAAGCAGTTGATACAAAGTCAGGATCAAAATTTTGCACCTTTTCACCCTCTGGAATATATTTGCTGTCAATGACACATTTTAAACAACATAATGTGTTTTAATGCAACTTTTTTCTTTCCTTCAAAGGTGGTGAAAAAGACAATATCAAGATGAGTAAAAAGCCTCCAAATCGTCCTGGAATCACATTTGAGATTGGTGCTCGTTTGGAGGCACTGGACTATTTACAAAAATGGTACGGAAGACATTGTGTAGTATTTGCTGAGAGCGTAATTATTTTGTGTAGTTTGTGTGCTTTGATAACTGATTATAAAAATCAGTGCACCTATTAATTGGCAATTTCCACACATGAACTTTATGAATTTCCACCTAAGTCTGTTAAAACTGTTAGCTTTTAGGAAAATATTCTCTCTTCAGAAATCGAGCTAAACTTTTCTGTGGGTTTTTGTTTATTCGCTCGTAGTGGCTTGTGCAGGTGTAATAAGCAAAGAGCCTTTCTGTAGTAGTGTGGAATTCAGTGTCATGGCCAGGGTGATCGGTGTGTCAATGTGGCAAACTTCATGATCAAAGACTTCTTTTGTTTTCGTTTGAAGGCATGCAAGGGGAGTTGTTTTGTATTCATTTGTCACACTTGACAGGTTCACAAAACTGATTCTAAAAAAAAACCCCACAACCACATCCTGAATTGGAGTTTATGGAATAGGCAGGTACAGTTGTGTTTGTATTAAACAGCTGGAGGAATGACGTGCTTGGAACGGTGACTCTGAAACCACCCAGGCGTATTGTGAGTTCAAAGACTATAAAATGGCAATTGTGGGCACACAAGGACCATGCTGCATAGCATGTGTATTGTGAAAGGAGCTGTTCTGATGAAATAAATTGTTAGTAAAAATTTTATTAAAGCAGGTGGTCTAATTTGTTGATGTGTGCTGACCATGCTAGTTGAGTTTGAAAAATCCCTGGTTTTGTTAAAGTAGGTGACAGAAATAGTCAATGCTTCTACCTAGAAGTTTTTTCTTATCTGCTCTCAGATTTATTAGGGCTAGGAAATGTAGAAGTGTGTGCCTGCTTTTCTGTTGCATTCCTGGAGAGCTCAGCATGTTCCTGTAAATATCTGATTCTGTTAACTCCAAGTGATGTGAGAGAGAAGTCTGTGTATTATTGACATGTCTGCTCTAGTAGCTATGTGCTCCGTATAAAAAGTTGGGTCAAACTTTTTATTTGTAGAACTTAGATTTTAATTATAGGACAAGTGTTTGTCTTAATAAATGGACTCTAAAGGACTTGGTTTGTAGAACTGTTCTTGTTCTTACCTGTTGCTGTAGAGTGAGTTTTCTGCATACTGATTCTGTAACTGAATGGCAGGATAAGGAAAACATCCAAATAGAGCAAGAAAACTTTTTATAGCATTTTCTGTGACTAGAGATAGTTTGTTAATGTAATCAGGTTACAAAAATTAATATGTAAAAATAGCTTAATTTTATCAAAAAAAAAATCACTGAATATCCAGTGTGTAGTTTGTGTCAGACCTGCCCAGCCTTTTCACAGGGAATGGTTGCATGTCAGTGCTGGAGTGCTTGTCTAGGTTTGGGTTGTCAGGCATGGACCATGTCACAAGCTCTGCAGCTGAGTTGCTGGGTGTTTTCAGGAAGAATAGAATTTATCCTGAACTTTCCAGGAACTGATTCATGATCTGTACCACCAGGTAGACCCAGGTCAAGTTTAAATGCATGTAAACTTTTGTGGTGCCATATACAGAAGAAAGTTGACATCAAAATTTAGCAGTTGCAGCAACAATGAAAACAGGACTATATTTAAAATGAACTAGTAATACAAAATGAACTAATAATACAAAACCAAATAGCTTGTGACAGGAAGTCTACTGTTGTGCTATTATTAGGGTGTCAAGGGTTGCAATGATAGTCTATGGGATTTTTTTTAGTTGGCTTTCTGTTGCATAAGGGGGTGGTGGATGTTTTTTAAATTCTTTCTATATATAATCTGTATGCATTCCTCTCATTTGCATGCAGAAATACATACTTCAAAGAAAATAAACTTGCTGAATTTACATGAAATCTCTTTATTATTTTTTGACAAAAGCCAGATTGAAGAGCATTGGTATTGCTTAGCTCAGTCTTTCTGCAAGTAACAAATTGAGAACACTTGCTGAAAAATAGCCTTTAAAGGGGTTTTAATTTTTTTTCTCCATTTTTCTGAAAGCTTGCTGTCATCTAATGATCATGACTAGTTTAAATGTTAATCAAGAAAGGCTTCTAGAGGATGTAAGAAAAAATACAGTAAAGTATGTTTTTGTTTTCTGAGGTACTTTTGCAGGTCTTAAATTTTCAACTCTAGTAGCTGCTGAAATTGAACTCATGGCATCTGGTGTTTCATTTTACATTCTGTAAACTTTTGAAACGTCATTGGTGTACCTTGACTGTTTATTGCTTTAAAGCCCTGTAGTTTTAAATGAAGTTTTTGCAGACAGTGTTTGGGTCCCTGGTATCATTTGTCATGTACCATGACAGAGTACCAGAAAGCCTGGTCAAACTGGTCAGCAAAGACAGGCTGTCAGTGAATGTGTTTATTTTTGCTTTATTGCAGATGTAACTGCAATTGCTGCTTTATCAAGTACAGCAGTTATGCTGTTGCACGGGATGATCTCTCATAAAGAATTTGTACCACTTGTTCCATTTAAATTTGCTAAAGCAAACTATGAACTGCAGCTCTAATCAAAACTGATATCATCTGTCATCAGATAATAAATGAGATGGGATTGAAAATTATAAAATAGAAAATTTTTAAGTATATGAGTTGATCAGGGGCTGGAGTGTATGACCTATGAAGAGGGAGTGAGGAAATGACTTGTTTAGCTTGGAGAAGGCTTCAGAAATGCCACTGTCAGCCTTCCAATACCTACGGGGCTGTCATCAACAAGAATTAGCCAAACCCTACAGGTAGTTAGAGGACAAGACAACAGGCACAAGCTGGAATGAGAGATTCAGACTAGGTTCAAGGAGAATCTTTTTCCCCTTGGGACAGTCAAGCAGTGGATCAGGTTGCCTGAAGAGTTTGTGGAGTCTCTGGCATGGGAGTTTTTCAAGACTGGGATGGATAAAACACTGGAAAACCTGGCCTGTTGCCAGAGCTGACCCTACTTTGAGTGGGAGGTTGGACTAGAGGTTTTCTGAGGTTGCTTTCAGTTTTAATTCCCCTGTAATCTCATACAAAAACTGATACATGTGCATTCACTGTCTTCTGCCTCTTGCTGACACAGCAAATGAAAAAGCAGTAAAGCTGCACATACCTGCAAGTGCATGTCTGTGTGTAAGACACTTCTTAAGCTGTCAGCTCCCACAAGTAGGACACTGTCCCTGCAAAGCTGATGCAAAGATGCATCTCTTCCTTTTTAAATGCTTTTGTGTGGTTTTTTTTGGCTCTAGCTCTCTACTGGTTGTCCTGTAAGCAGCAGATACTAATTTGAAAAAAACCCTGTTGTTTTTCTGAGACCACAGTCTTTGTATATTTGCTCGATTTAAACTCTTAAGTTAGGTAATGAAGTACAGATAGATGGCCCCTGTTTCTGGAATGGAAACAGCCCTCTAAAATAGGTTAGTTGTCAGAACAACAGTACTTCCTCTTGGTATATTTGATTATCTGGAGGGATTATTTTTTCCCCCCAGTATGGAGGAAACCTTTTCCCTCTAAGACTTTGAGAAATCTTACTTGGTACAGTCCTTGCTTTGGATTTCAGTTGACTGGGTTGCCTGACAGGTATTTGAAAGGGAGATGAAGACTCTGCTTTATATTTAATACAATATGTGTATAATGAATGTGAGTACCTAGAAATAGATGTTTGCAGATTTTGCAAACACTAGAACACTATTTGTGAGAAGTCAGAACAGACGGTATTTGATTTTATATCCTCTGTGAGGTAGAAGAAAACACTTCTTAAACCAGTGTTGCAAAGGCAAGAAGTATATGTGTGTTTGTAGACTCTGTAAGTGCAAACTTGAGCAAATTTACTAATGTTTTTGTATTCTGATTTTTACAGTTTGAAATGCCTATTGTCCCATTTCACAGGGCAATTCACCACTTTTTGGTCACTTTTGAAGGGTTAAAAGGATATGTAAAAATGAAGAGTACTGTCTGTGTGGCTCTGAATGTGTGCCAAGTGCATTGGAAAAAATATTTGGGTTTTGTTTTTGTTTTTTTTTTTTTAACACTGTCAAGAAGTGAAGTGGGAAGTTTTCAATTGTTTTTTATTGTATAAATGTTAGAACACTGTTGTTGCCTGACAAGGGCTTCATAGTATAAGTTTTTAAGTCATATCAATTTCTGAGGCTTTCTGAAAATACTGCATAATTCTAATGGGTTGGAATGACCAAGACTGGAACCTGAGAATGGAGGGCATGCAGTGTGTAAACTGAGTGGGTAACATCAGCTAACAACAGTTCTCTTTTTCTCTCTTTGAAAAAATGAGAACAAACCCCCTTGAAATTTGGATGAAACTTCATTTGTGATTACTAGATACTCTTTCCAGCACCCTTGTGAAAAAGCACACCCAAAATTTGTAGAATATTGTTTCTTCCCATAAAAAGAACTCCTTGATTATTGAATTTCAATGTGCTGGTCTATTTGAGTTTTGTTGTTACTTTGTTGTTTGTTTGGTTGGCTTTTTGTTGGTTTTTTTTGGTGGAAAGTAAAGACTTTTCCCTCAAATTTTAGAGTGTATTTTTCTGGTTTGTGCTGATGAAGTGTTGGCAAACCTGTTTGTAGATCAGTTTAATTGTGACGACTTAGTGACTTGGTGTGGCGTACTTGCTGGGGGAATTAACCTGACTGGAAAGTTGTTTTTGCCTTAGATATTATTATGCTGCGGTACTGTAAAGAATGATATTTGTATCTCCCTTTGAAGTATTTCTTCAAATGCTTACTTCTAACTTTGTGATGGAAGGAACTTCTACATAAAATTTCTGATGTGTATGAGATATAATTGTCTTCATATTAATCTTTTTAATTTATGAAATTGATTCTTTGCAGTAAAAGTACAAAATCACCAGAAAGATCATTCTGTGCAGCGGATAATTTGCAAGGGTAAATTCCGCAATATCTATGCTCTGCTGTTTTCTATGGTGGGATCAGTATTGTGAAATATTACTATTTGTGCATATTGTGGCACAATGTGTGGCTAAATTTAGTGGATATTGAGGATAATAAGCTTGTTGCTAAATACAGACTTGTGTTTGGGTTGCCTAATAGCCAATTGCATATGGCTTGGGCGATTCCATCTCTAAGGACATATAATGGACTTTCAGAAATACTTTGACAGCAGAAATCGTATTTAGCAAAGACAAATTAACCTATAAATACCTTGAGCTTCATTTCTTATCTAAAGTGATCGCTAATGAGAATTAATATTTTGCGCATCTTCTTTTATTAACTGATGCTAACTTTTTCTCTTTTGATTTTGTATATATATTAATGTCTTGATTCTTGGCTTGCTGAATTATCTTTATAATTATCTTAATTTTAAAATACTTGTCTCTAAACTGTGCTCTGCATTTTACTTTCCCCTCTTGCTTGGTTTTCTCTTTCCAGGACAGTGCTGTATTTTCCCAGTCTATCCCTTCTGTTCTCTTCTCACGCAGTGCTTGGAATGGTGACTTGGCTGCTCCCGACCAGAGAAAGCTCCCGGCCATAACAAGGGAACTGCCATAGGGATGTGCCATAATGGGAACAGTGTGTTTGTGCTGGAGATGTGTAGGAAAAGGAGAATTTTCTTTCAGCTGGTTGGCCCGTAGTTTTGCATCACTGGTGGCTGGCATGCGATAAACCTAAAATTTCTGACTGTACTGGGAAAGGGCATCACCGTTCTTGCCTTCCGTTTCGCTACAGCAGCACAAGCTCGTTTCCGATTGCTGCAAAATGAACTTTCTCTCCTGTTGCTTTTCTGGTGTTTTTCCTTCTTTCCCTCTGTTAAATACCCTGTGTGTCATCCTTCTACTTGGAAGTCCTGTGGGTAACATTGTTTCTCACACACTTGCTGTAGTAACAGTAACTTTACTTTTTCCTCTGCTTTGCTTTTGCTGAGGCTTAGTGTCAAGTTCTACGTCTGAAACTGGTATACTCCAGAAGATGAAAAAAATTAGAAATTTTGTAATAAAATTCCTAACTGTAGCAGCATATGGACTTAAAGTATAATCAGAAGCAGGGCTTAGGAAAACCATCTCATGGCTGACTTATTTTCTTGAAGTCTTGTTCAAACTTAAACCAGAATGTTGCTGCTGGGATACAGGTTTGACGCATGAGTTTTACATTTTGTTTTAATGCAGTGGATCATCAGCTTCACCATTCTTGTTAGATTGTTGTCAGTCTACTTTAGAGGGTGCAGAGAGGTTGATTTGCTTCTTTGCAAGAAGACTTGAAAAAGATTTTATTAGTGGAGTGGCAAATGAGCGTATTCAGTTTTAGACTGAGATTTTGTGGGGGTTTTTTTTAAGTTCAGTGAGAAAAAGCTGGGATCTTAAAGAATGGGTATAAAAATATTTAGCATTTCTGAAATGTATGGATGACAGAAATGCAGCAAGTGCTTGGACTGTCTCTGAATTCTGATGTGAGAGTGAAATGTGACTGCGGTAGTAACCTAGAAAATCAGAGAGATTTTCTTAATCAGCAGCTCCTGAGATATTTAAATGTTGGGAAGCTGTATACATCTCTGCAGTTGAAGAAGTAGGGCAGGAGAAAAGAAGGAGCAAATTGAGATTGACATCTTTCGTTTTAATGTGCAGGTCCAGTTACTAAGAAATAAGGAAAGCCTGTACTTCCTGAAAACTTATATTTTAATCAGGACATAGTGTTGGAGACTCCTTTAACAGCACAATCAGTATTTTGGAGAGATTGTATTAAATGATGATGTTGACAGGTTCTCTATATCTGTCAGTTGCCTTTCTAGCTAAAGAATTTGCAGTAGGATTGGAAATTGGTGGCTCAGGCTCTGCTCTTTTACTATTGGTCCACAGCAGTACTTGGTTAGGAAAACAGGTTGTGAAAGTTAAAGGCAGCTGTCCTTTTCCTGTGGTCTTTCTTTTCCATACACGTGTTGTTATCTTGAGAGCAGCTCTAATATAAATACTGGTAAAAAAATTAGTGATGTAATTAACTTTTTTTTTTAGGAGATTGTTTGCACTTTTGAATCTGTTTCAATACTGCTGTGAAGGGCAGAAGGAGTTGAATTCTGTGTGATTCCAGTTTTTACTGTTGTATATAGATTCTTGAACTAAATGTTATCCTATCAGTTCAGATACTTAGCTTTTCTCAGACTTGGAGAGTTTTCAGTACAAAGTGTTAATACAACTTTCTGGAAGGTCATGTAGGCACTGTTGTATCTACAGCAAGAAACAAACCTTTGGGACTTAACAGTTTGTGTTTAACACTCCAGGTATCCATCTCGAATTGAGAAGATAGATTATGAAGAGGGGAAGATGTTGGTGCATTTTGAACGCTGGAGCCACCGCTACGATGAGTGGATTTACTGGGACAGCAATAGGTTGCGACCTTTGGAGCGACCAGCATTAAGGAAAGAGGGGCTGAAGGATGATGAAGAATTTGTTGTAAGTGGCACATTTATTTTGTCTTAGACTTTTGTAAACTGCCCTACTTGTTTTCCTACATTAAGTCTCTCTAGTGCATAATATTTAATTATTCTTAGGAAAAAAACCCGACCCTAAATTGTTTAAATATTAATTACTAAATTTGTTTAAAATAGGATTTTAAACCTGGAGAAGAAGTCCTAGCTCGTTGGACAGACTGTCGATATTACCCTGCAAAGATTGAAGCAATTAATAAAGAGGGTATGTATGCACGTATGGTCCATTGGTAAGGTCTGCTTCCAAATGCTGTGCTGTAGATTAGTCTGCTTAAAAAAGTGATATGGCTATAAGTTTTCCTCACTGCCTCAATATTAAGTGAAAATGTTTCTATCTATCGAATTTACTAAAATGTTTGTCTTTTCTCTGTATGAAATTTGAAAACTGAAATTTCTCTTAGAAGACAAAATGCTTTCTTTAGTGGTGTTTTTTTTTTTTTTCAGTGATCAGAAGCACCTGTGCAGAGCCTTAGGACTATTTTGTTCTATTGTTGATTTGAGTTAATGTTATATTTAAATTTTCATAATTGTTTTAGTTCTCAAAATTGAAGTAAAACGATGGAAATAGGGAAATAAAGGAACACAGATTAAATACTTTACAATGCTTTAAATACTTTTATGTTCATTTCTAATGAACATAAGAAGTTGAAATTTTTACTGTAGTTTAGAGCAGATGAGGATTTGGATGTAAATTGAACTGTTTCCCTAGTGTGGCACCTTAAATATTACATAATTATTTAAATGAATTATGACCGAAAGTGACTCAATAGCTTAAACATACTTGAAATTGTCCACCTGGACAAAGAGTAACAATATCAAAGCAAAGTTTCATTGAGGAGTTCATTTATGTCTTTTTTTCCTTTCTTGAGCCTGACTATTGGTAATACATGGTTACTCTTGTTATACAAAGTAACATGCAAAACATAAAGCTTTCATAGTAACAAGGTGTGTTTGTTTCTTAACTACTCATGGTGATTCCATCAATCATTTCTAGGAACATTCACAGTGCAATTCTATGACGGTGTCATTCGATGTCTTAAAAGGATGCATATCAAATCTATGCCAGAGGATGCAAAAGGGCAGGTAAGAATACTTAAAATAATTGCTTTGTTAGGTTTTGCATAGTTGTTTGGGTTTTCATTGTTTTGTTTGTTTGGGTGCTTGTTTTGTTTTGTTTTATTTTTTAATATCTTGAGACAGTAAAAGTGTCAGTAGCACAACTCGTTTTAGATTAGTCTTTATTCCAGGCCCTGCACTGCCTTGCTTCACCAGTTTATGGAAGATGCCTCAGATTGTGCTGCTCAAGAGGCTTTGCCTCTGAAATGTCTGGCTGCTAGACACTCCATTGCCATCTAATCTGTTCACAAAGCCTTGTCTTACCGAGTTTGCAAAACCAGGGGCGTCCAATGACTTTTCCCTCTGATGTCCTTTCAGGAAAAAAGCTTTAGCTTGTCAGCAGTCTGTGCTGCTGATTTTTTTTTTTTAAATTTTATTTATTCCCCACCCTCTGCCCATGTCTTATGTTTGCTACTCTAAGAGCTTTTTGCCCACGTTTTCTTATTAACATGACTTTGGGGCTTTTTCCCGCTGTATCAGAACTTTTGGGCAATCAGACAGATAAGTATTTCTTGCCTCTTATAACATGCAGTTGCTGTTAAAGGAGAGAAACTGAATAGAAGTTGAGGGAGACTATGAAGTAGAGGACATGATTTAGTCACTAGGTCTATCTTTACTTGTGAAAGGGAAACATCATTGAGGACTCTTACATGCTTTCAATGCAAATGCCATTGCATTCATCTTGCATGGTAACTGTGTTTTCATATTTAATGAGAAATTACTCCACTAAAGCTGTTTGAGACAAAACCCATGAAAACTGGTCTTAATTGCTCTTAGTTTTCTTCAGAATACTCCTAACTTTGCAAACTTCAAATATTTCATAATTGCCATTGTAGCCATCCATATCGTGGCCAGGGCAGATGGATACATGAATTGGCTTGAAAGCATCTCCACATCCTGGCCTCCGGGGTAAAGGTAGCTTTATAGTAGGGTCGATCCTGTGTGCGAGGAACAGTGGAACTTAGTGCAGACACCAGTGCATTATTTAAAAGATGTTTCCTAAAGGAGATTGAAATCTATAGTCACCCTGGCTTCTTGCTGCAGTCTTACAGTAACTCTGTTGAACCAGTGTGTAGTATTTAAAGGAGTACTGTCAGTATGACAGTAAGTTAGGAAGTTTGAGTGTTTCATTTTACTTCATAAAAAGCAAAACCTGGGTAATGTGGTTGTGACTGAAAAGAAATAAGCCTTTTGTGACAGTGGAAAGAGCTCCCTCATTCTGTCCTGTGCTTTTTCTAGGGAGCAATGTTGTGTCTAATCTCGAATTACTACTCTTAGGCCACAGGCAATTTCAGCTTTAAAAAAAAATAGTAAATCCATTACTTCACAACCATTATGTTGTCCAGACTTGTTTGGTGGCAGTCCAGCTCATCTGTTATTTCTAATTTTTCTCAGTAGTTGAGAGTTATGGTGCCACTTATGCATCTTGGGGGTAGAATGTAGGCTGCTTCAATGAAATCTTGAGAAGGAATAAGGGGGGCAAATTTACACTTTCTGAGATGGATTTAGAATTTTCAAGTTGTCTGGATGCGAGAGCACCTCCTGTGCTTTCTGTAATGCTGGTTGATACTAGTTGTAGCATTTAATCCTGCAAAAGTAGAAATAAGTGTGAAGGTCGGTAGCTTTCAAAGGCAAAGATACAATTTTTCTTGCAAATTTTTTTGCATATCATGCTATGGAAAAATGTTTGTTTTTTCAAGTGTTTTTGTGTTATTTCAGAATAAAAACGTGAACTAAAATTTGGTTGAAAATCAGGTTTCTGAAACTGAGCTTTGTCTAAGCCTTAAACTTCCACGGATGTTTTTGTTCTTTTGACTTATTTATTGTATATGAAAATATTTACTAAAATATATGTAAAGCTTAGAAAAATGCCAAGACCATAAACTGATTTGAAAAAAGTAGTTTTCAGATGCAACACTTCATGCTCCATTTAAACCTGTAACTTGTATTTTGTATGTTTCCAAATTAAAAAATACGTTTCCAGTGATGAGTGTAACCTTAAGATACTTCAAGTTCTAGTACATCAATAAATTTAACAAATTTTAAGATCTTTGTGGAAGGTGTGTGCTAAACATGCAGCATTTGAATTACTTGGAAGGAGATAGAGATTAGTTAATACTTTGATTTGAGTTTAGTGTGACTTGAAGGAAGAGACTGTAAATGCTATAGCACTCAAACTATTTTTGAGTTGCAGCAGAAGTGTGTTTTAATAAGACTCAGTTGTGAGGGTGAAAAGGCAAAATTTTTTAAGAGTGGAAAATATTTGTGTGTCTCAGTGCAATGAGTCTTGAGACTCAGGTGTGGTTCAGATAAGCACAAATCAAAATCGCACAGATCTGTGACTAACATAGTACAGAGAGGGGAAAAAGGGATATTGAGACTGCCCTTGTGAGAGCACATATGAAGTATTTGGATAACTTACTTTTTCTGTTTCATGTTTTTTGTTTTATCTTCAATGTAATCAGGCGCGCGAGAGGGAGCAGATAGCGCCGGAGCTGAGATTAGTGACGGAAGTCGAACCAAAAGAAGTGAGTTTTGAGGAGGGATTTGAAGGAGAGGGAGGGGACTTGGCACACAGGAAGAGGAAGCTGAGGAAAAAGCATGGATTTGCGAATGGGCCAGAGGAAAAAAGAAGATGTGACAGGAGACAATGTGAGCCAAGATGTAGGTGGGGCAGACTGTGTAGAGTTGAAAGGTGAGGGTAAGGAATCCAGGCTTGATGTGGAATCAGCCAGTCAATAGATTCATGTTTTATGTATGTGTATGTATGAATGTGTGGGAGTTGGAAATTATGATGTGACAGAAGAGGAAAAAGCAGCTGAATCTTTAGTACTGTGGAGAAGCAAAAAGGTGGTGGTTGTAGGCAGGTGAAGGGAGAGCGATGTATGTGTGAATTCTGCTATTGACGCAGGGGTTGGATTTTGGAAATTATTCTGGTTTTGCAGTCCCACTGTTGCAGGATTAAGGTTACACAAGGAATATTTTAAAATACAAGTTTTTTAGCCAATTGGTGTGTAAGGCTGTTGGGTAATTTCTACTGATGTATTTCTCCATCTTGCAATTTCCTGTGTTTTGATTTAGTGAATCTAATTAGCATAATGGCAGTTTTCCTCAGTAGTCATAAAGTAATGTTTTGTTTTCTAACTGGTGTGGGCCATTACTATTCTCCTGTCAGTTTTCTCAGCTTACTTGAAAGATGAATTTTTGTAAGAATGAAAAAGAAGGAAATACACATTTTTGATGTATTTTATTTTATATTTTTTAAAGTTACATGTGTAAATGAGAAGCTCACTGAAGTGAGATACTGAGGGAAGTGGGAAATCAGGCTGGATGATGCAGAGTAACTGGCTCAGAGTTACACAACCACTTCCAATAGAGAGACAATGTCAGGAAATGAAAGAAGACTAGGGAGAACTTCTCTTAGAAGAATTTTGCTTTTACTTTATTAATTGCTAATGTGTTCATACTTGGGCCCTTGGCTTTGTGTGATCTGGAAAAATGTCCTACTGTTAATATTTGTAGCTAGTTTCTGTGATATCTATGATATTTAGTGTCCTGCTATTATGGTTGACAGAATAGCTATCATACTATTAGGTTGGGACAGATTTCAGAATTTATTGTGCTTTAGGATCCCACTATTATTCTCCAATTGTTTTGTTAATTTTTTGGTAAAGATTCTGAAAAAGACACGAATGTATCTTTTTGAAGGAGGAATTCCTGTGCTCTACAAAAGAAACACAGTCACCTTAGCATCTTACATGCTAAATATTTCTCACATGTCAGGCAGTCACTCAGCAGGAATTCAAGGTTAAAAAGCAGGAATTAACTGTGCCACTTTAGTGCCTGTATGTTTACTCCAGAGCCAGAACAAAAATGGACCCACAGAGTTTCTGAACAATTCAGAATCACAAAATTGTTATAAGTTGGAAGGAATCTTGATATAATTGTGTCCATCCCAGCTGCTCAAGGTTCTCTTCACTGAGTTTAAATTTACATGTTAATCTAGAAAAAAAAGTATAACCGTCACCATAATGAACGTCTCTTCTGTGACTTCTGAATGTTCAACCTTTGTTTGCTTCGTTGTTATGTGTCCTGCTACTGTAAGCTCCATGTTGTAAGAACAGTATCCAAACAGTGAAATAAAATACAAAGAAAACCACAAAACCCCTTTCTGTGTTGCACCAGCAGCACTTAGACCAGGATACTTGGTTCAGCATCGTCTTTGGAAGCTTGATATCTTCTGAAAGCTTTTGATTCCAGGGTGCTTAGCTTGACTGAAAACTAGCTCTTTAGAAGCTATTTTGATGCGGGCTACGCTGCTTCCCCTTCCCACTTTTATCATAAGGTCCAGTCTCCAGCCATGTTACTGATCCTCTTCATCCCTTGGCCAGGGTACAGTGTAAGACTTCTACCATCAGGTCTCCTAACTCCTCACCACCACAAATAGCTCAATCCTTTTTTTTTTTGTCCTGCTGGGATGGGCAAGGCTCTGGACGGACTGGAGCTAATAGGTGTGCTCGTTTTGGCTGGCCAAAAGAGAGGTATGTGTGCTTTTGACTGACTATGCAGCTGGCAGTTAGACACGCTCGTTTGTGCTGGCATGTCACCTGGCACGTCACCAAGTGGCCTCAGTAGTTGCCTGTTGTGTGAGCATTGCCAAAGTGCTTCCAAACTTTGGTGCTGGCTGGTGTGAGTGTCTGCATCTTGCACTGACAGTGTGGACATGGAACACTTTATCGTAAAGGAATCGAAACTGTTGTTGTTTCTAAGTGCATAACTTGGTGCAAAGAAGGAGCATAACCTATGTAAAGCAGTGATTTAAAAGTATTGAGCTGTGGAAAAGCATAATGCAAGGAGAATTAATACTCTGTAGTTGTGTTATGATTTCCTCATATGTCAAAGAAGGCAAAGAAAACCACAGCAGAACAAACTTGAAAGACTTAAAATACGTAATGAGTGAGGAAAAAGTTGTATTGGAACAAGATTTGCAAAATCAAGCTACTTTAAGTATCTCGTGTGATGACATAACAACAAGGAGATATTCCAGAATAAAATAGTCTGTATGCAGTTGGGGATAAAAAAAAGTACTATTTGTAAAGCATTCATGGATAACTAGACAAAAAGTCTTTTTTCTATTTTTTTTGTGTGTGTGGTAGTACTTGTAATTCAGAGCACTCAGATGCTTAGTTCTGACTGGTTGATCATTTCTACTGCCTTCTGTATTGCACATAACTTCTCCATGGAAGAATTCTGTACCTCGATGTTACAGAAAAATTGAAAAAATACTTCCGTCAAAAGGATCAAGTTAAAATTTTTGCAGTCAGATTGATCCCTGACATTCAGGAAACATAAGGCAGGAGTCTCATCGCTCTCAACTAGTGGTAAGAGCTTGGCTCAGCCTAGGAGGTTCTCTCCATTGGCTTATAGGGTGGCTTAATTTGGTCTAAATGCCAAAAAGTAGATTAGATTGGAACGTATTGTTCACACCCTGAATGTTTCCATATGGTCAAAATAAGCAATTATGCAAAATAACACTTTCATTACCTTAAATACAGATTGTGAAATTCAGTCATACAGATAGTGAAATTCAGTCATATTATAGAGTACTTTATTAGTGAGTGAAACCTGTAATATGTAATACAAAAAAGAGTAAAAGAGTCTGTAGTTATTCTAGAAACAAAAATGTAATGAGATAGGAGTTATCCCTGGTTTATCAGTTTAGTCCAGGAGTTGATTCCATGCAGCTGGACAATGCTTTGAGGTAATTGCAGCTTTGCATAATAGGTCAACAACTATGGAATTGTATGTTTCAGAGCCAGAAGGGTAAGAAAAATGTCAGTCTTCTGGGATTGGGAGCTCCTGATTTTCTAAAGCAATGACACAAAAAGTAGTTTAACAGGGAATGTATACAGCCAGAATTCTATATACAATATTTTTTTTAAAAGATTTTTTCTTTTTGTCCATGTGGCATACTGATAATACTTTAAGTTTATTTGGGCAATTTGGGAAGGTCAGTTTTACCACTCTTTGAGTAGTAACCATAAAAATAAATTTAATTTCATTTGAACTTTTCTAGATAAAGTTCGCTGGGTTTACGAGTATTTTCTGTTTGAGTCTTAGGCACTTTATAATACTTACTCACCATTTTTTCCTTTTTGGAGGATTGGATAGCTTTGGTCAAAGCTGCTGCTGCAGCAGCAGCCAAGAACAAAGCAGGAAGTAAACCTAGAACCAGTGCAAACAGCAATAAAGATAAAGAGGACAGAAAATGGCTAAAAGTCCCTTCAAAAAAGGAAGAAACCTCAACCTCTACAGTCATTCAGGAAGTCCAAAAAAAGGAAGAGGAGCCTACATCTAGTGACACATTTGGTAAAAGCACATTCTATAAATACTAAATCGGTTTTTCTGTAGTGTTGAACTCCTGTTGCTAATTTTGCAATTAAGTAATAACCAATATTTCTAGAGGAAAGTGTCATAATATCATAATTTGCTATTATGATAACTTTGTGATACGTAATGGTAATTAGTTCAGAAATTATTTTTATCAGGTAAGTCTAGTTCAGTCAGCATTTACTCCTTGTGCTAAATTTCTGACTAGCTTTTTCAAGAGCAGAGCATAGCTTTTTTTTAATGATTTCATTGTACAGCTTGGGTGATATCCCTGCATCTTCTGTTACGTGTGAGATAATCCCTGATAATGTACTAAGAAAAAACAATTCCAATATGCATGATGTATCCATATTCAGGGCTGTTTGAAACTATATCTGAGTTGATAAGATTTGTTCATTTTAAGTCTTTAATGCTTATTTCTCATAATATTGAGTAAAAATTACAAATTTTGAGATAGTCTGCATTTATACTTTCAGTATGTCATTCTAGATCTTCAGAATGTGTAATTTTCCTTATTTATAAACATTTAAAGTTTCTTTACTTCAGTATTCTAATAGCAGTTCTGAAATACTTAAGTATTTTGGGTGTTATGCACTTATGAAATGTGAATTAATGAGGTTTTTCTTATGTTTAGAAGTAGGATTTCCTGTAGTGGATGTTCCAAAGATGGCCTTTGTGCAGGCAGAGAGCACGTTATCACACAAGAGGAAAAGTAATCTAGGCAACTCATTTCAGGCAAAGAGAGCTCGTCTAAACAAGATCACTGGTAAAAGAGTTTTTTTGTTATTGACTTTGTTCCTTTTTCATGTAGTGAAATATTCATGCTTGTAAAGAAGGTGCTGAAGTAGATTGCATAGAAGCATTCACGAGGCAGATGGTCACTGCAGTCTGTACTTGTTTGGAATTTTAAAGGAATCCATAAATGGTAAAATCTACCTGGTTGATAAATTGGTCACAGACTGTACTTGGTCTTTTTAGTTTTTTAGGGTGGTAGCTATCCTGAATTGATTAATTTCTTGAGCATGTTTTACCTCCAGCTGTACAGTTTTCTCTATTGTTGGGTAAATTTGGGGTTTATAAGGTTTCTTAAGAACGTCATGAATTACATACTACCACTAAATTAAGGCTATGGTTAGCTGTGGAGAAACCGAAAATATTTTTTTCATAAAGTGAAATTGTTGCTAAAAAGAGTTTCTCATTTAGAAATATGCATCCCTACAAATTAAAGCTATAAAGATCTGATTTTTTTTCAGTGTCTAGGCATTCGTTCCCTACCTTTATTGCTCAAAGCTATTAATGGAAAACAGGGATCTTACTACAGATCATTCTTTACAACAGGAAATGGAATAATTGGTTTTATCCTTAAAAGCTGAAAAATGTATTTATTCCAAAATTTAATAGAAATTTACTTACCTGTGAAAAAATTATTTCAATTTGTATTCCTCCAAATGAGAAAATTGTGTTGTTATCATTGATCCTTTCAGAATTTAGGACAAAGTCCTATGTTTGTACCTGTGCTGGGAAAGTATCAGATGGATTTCAAAAGCTGGGTTGAAAAAAGTTGTGAAGTCCCTCCCTTAAGAGAGGAGCCCTTGGACACACTTTAAGATAGAAATTCATTCCACTCATTATTCTAGTCAAGAATATTTTGTGTGAAGACTGGTAAACTTTTCTGTGCTACAAATGAGAGGGTGTTTTTTTGGTGGGCATTTTTTTATAAGTAGATAAAAATTCTTATTTTTTTCTGTAAAACAAAAATAACATAATTTGCTAAACTGCATAGTGAGGGGTTTTTTTGTACTTGTTTTGGCTTATCCAGCCTTTCATTGGTCTGCAGTGGAGGATGTTTAGTCAGTTTTCTTATGAGAGTGGCTCTGTTTCAGTCTCTCAATCAGTAAAAATAAAATGATACAAATCATGGAATGGTTTGGGTTGGAAGGGACCTTAAAGTTTACCTGCTTCCAACCTCGCTGCCGTGGGCAGGGAGACCTTCCACTAGACCTGGTTGCTCAAAGCCTCATCCACCCTGGCTTTGAACATTTCCAGGGATGGGGCATCCACAGCTTCCCTGGGTGACCTGTGCTTCAGCACCCTCATAGGAAAGAATTTCCTTGTCATATCTAGTCTGAACCTACTCTCTTAAAGTTAGAATCCATTCCCTTTTGTCCTGTCACGACATGCCGCTGTAAAATGCCCTTCTCCAGCTCTCTTGTAGACCCTCTTTAGGCACTGGACTATAAGGTCTCCCTGGAGCCTTCTCTTCTCCAGGCTGAGCAATCGCAATTCTCTCAGCCTTTGCTCACAGGAGAGGTGCTCCAGCCCTCTGACCATCTCCGGGTCCCTCCTCTGGACTCACTGCAGCAGCTCCATGTCCTTCCTGTGCTGGGACCCGTGGGCTGGACACAGCACTGCAGGTGGGGTCTCACCAGAGCAAAACAGAGAGGCAGAATCACCTCCCTCATCTTGCTGCCCACAGGGCTTTTGATGCAGCCCAGGAAAGTGCTGGCAGCTCATGTCCAGCTTTTCATCCAAGAAAGGATGAAAAGAATCTGTTCTTCTCGTACAAGGAAAGCAGTCTTTAGGAAAAACCCATCTTCTGCCTCCAGGATTGTTATTCCTGGAAGGCTCCTTCTTTGGTTCCAAGTTTTATTAATGGATGTCAAATTTATCAGCCCCATTTCTACTCTCCTTTCCTACAGACATACATTTTCGGTTAAATTCCAATTTAATTGCTGCCATGAGCAGTAGTAATATAAAATGTAGAGACTACTGATGTGTATTTAGAGCCCTGTTAATTTCTTTCCAATAGCAGTTAGTAGCAGAAGATACCAAAACCAGCTGAAAAGCCTTTATGTTTGGAGATTGTATTTGCCTGTGCTTGTGGATAGATTCTTATAACCTCAGGAACTTACGAGAATAAAACAGTGAGACAGGTTCATACAGACTTAACTGAATATTCAAACCATGATTTTGCAGCCGTTGACAAGACATCCTTGGCTAGCACATGTATTACCCTTCAGTGAAAGTGTATTAATCCTTTAACTACAAGAAGAAATTTATCATGCCTTGTAGATACTTTGTGTATCTGTTCTCAAATTAACTCACTGCTGCAGCTTATACCATAGTACATTTTTTTGATAACAGTACATTTTGAAAATGTGACTGCTAATGATCAAACTTTTTCTTGCCACATGTTTATTTCTTATGCTTTAAATGCTTGTATATAAAATATACAATGTACTGTCTATCAATATCCACTTAAATTGTGTCATTTTTGTCTCCAGCACAAGCTTTTAGATTTGAAGGAAGGCTGGGAATCATGCTAGGGTACCCATCAGAATGGCTACAAAATAATCAAAGCGTTGCAGCTGTTAGGAAAACATTTACCAGGTTCTTGTGGCTGTATTGGGGAAATAGTGCAAATCACACTATTGCAGGAGGCTGTATGAAGAGAACTGTTTCCTGGACTTCAGCATTCAGAATTTGATGCAGAAGGATCTCCTTGCTTGCCACAAGGCCCACAGCTGCATCAGGTGTTCTTTGCTCACCATTCAGCAAAATAAAGTTGCTTCCTTTGCCCCTTCTTTTGCTACCAGCACTGATAGCAATTACATTTCCCAAAGGTGAAGAATATCTCCTGCTAAGCACATATTAATGTCTTCTTCCAATCAGTTTTTGCTTCTATTGGAGTGTTTGCTTCCACATCTTCTCCTGCTGTGTTGGTACCTAAAACCAGATAACAGCTGCAGCGAGCCTGCAGAACAAAACATTCCTGGTTCACTGTGCCGCTCCATGCTTTTGCTTTGTTAGGTGCTCTCACAGACAGCATGGTGAACCTGTAGTCCTGGTTTGTAGAAGCTTGTGAAGTTGCTGTGTCCTACAGGCATGGCGCCTGGTTAAAAAAATACTTCATGGGGTAGAGAAAAAGGAAATCATAAGGATTATATGTTGACAGATCTGAATCTAGATTCATTTAATAGCTTGAATTTCTGAGCAGTGATCATACAGCTAGAACTAAAAATCAGAGAATCTGACAATCACAGACTGGTCTGGGTTGCGTGACCTTAAAGGTCGTTAATTCCAACATTATCCACTAGACCAGCTTTCTTTAAGCCCCATCCAGACTGCCCTTGAACTCTCCCAGGGATGGGGCACTCTTCTCTGGGCAACCTGTGCCTTATAGAGCCACTAATGCTTCCTCATAAACTGTAGCTTGTTTTTTTGTATTTAAAACTCAACTTCACTTGATTTTGAAAATCATTTTATGCCTTTTGTAATAAATGCATGATTGCCAAGAAAAAGAACACTGGGATTTTTGCAACTTGATTTAAATAGGATAATTTGAGTTAAAAATGTTTATTTAGGTCCATAAAAACTAAATCTTTTATGTAGTCTAATGCAGAATTAAAATCTTACCTGATAATTTTATTTCTTTTTCTCTAATAGGACTAAGTAAGTTTTTACTTTTCCGTTAACATAAACTAAAGCATAACTTAATCTAACATAAATAGTAAATAACACCAGGTGGTTTTATTGTTGAATGCTGAAGTTTTGTTTTGTTTTGTTTTAATGTCCTGAACAGTTCCTCAGAGCCCAGACTTCACTAATTTATAATTCCTTGGGCATCGTGCACCTTTAAATTAATTTTTGGCATATCTAATTTTTATGGAATGCGATAGCAATTCCCTCTGAATTTGTCAGGTTATTTTTGAGGACTTCAACTCCTCACTACTAATATTTACATTCCCAGAGATTATAATAGTAATTTTTATTCAGATTTATGGGTTTTAGGTTTTATCAGTTCTGTTTTTTCTCAATGGTGTAGAACTTCTTCTGTCTCTGCATTGATAGGCAATTAAAGTTACTGTGTGAGGTACAACTGAAGCTATTGCCATATGCTTCACTGACAGAAAGCTTTCTTGTACTTATATTGCCTTGTCTTTACAGATTTTTTTGTAGTGGTGATATTGTACATAAGTTTGTGAATGAAGTTACATATTCTAGTATATTATTTACTTCCAATATGGTCATCCTATTGAGATCATTTGGGAGCTCCACTGCTGAGAATATTTGTTTGGAAATTAAATCCCTCATTCTATTATGTCTAAGAAAGGTTTGTATGTGTTAGAGTTAAGAAGTAGTAATACAAATTCTGATGTGAATTTCTCAAAGACTGGAAAGGGGAGAGAGAGAAAAGTTTTGTAAATAATTCTGATTTCAAAATTTAGTTATGTATCATATGTTTGGTTTTAAAGCTCAATTGCTTGGGCTTTGGAAGGATGGCGAGGCTTTATTTTAGAATTGATAATTTGATTTTCATCTTGTCAGTGAATATGCCAAAGAAATGCTTCCTGTGTAAGCATGCCATTGTTGGAATGTCCTTTAAGTTTTTGTTTCTTCTAATTTAAAGTGTTCAGCTTTGTGTGAAGCCATTTCAGAAAGACTCATGTTGTAGATTTATGCAGTTCAAATTTCTTGTCTCAATATTTTGCTTCTTTTTCTACAAATTCTTTTTGCAAGGTGCTTCTAACTAAAAATATCTGCAACTTTTCTCCTAAGGTTTATTGGCATCCAAAGCTGTTGTTGCAGATGGTGCTGAAAAAAAGGAAGGCAACAAAGAAACAGCTCCAGTCCTGGAGCAGGTATGAAATGGTAGAGTTTGATTCTTTTGCAAAGTTCCCACTGGAGTGTGCCATGGAGATGTAGTACCTACAACATTAAAATTTTCCCCTTCAGATATAACAGGGAACTGAAAATCTATCCTATGTTTACATTTCTGGCAGAGCCAGAAGTATGGAATTTAATTGTCTCTAA
Organism: Callaeas wilsoni; assembly: GCA_013398955.1. Lineage (NCBI taxonomy): Eukaryota > Metazoa > Chordata > Aves > Passeriformes > Callaeidae > Callaeas > Callaeas wilsoni. Next base: position 21,737 of record VWPU01002214.1, read on the forward strand.
ACAGTGTTGACTTGAATTTCAATAATGAGCTTTTGTGTTAGAAAACTAACAGAAAACAAAATAAAATAAAGTCTCCGTGCAACAAATACAAGGAGACCAGTATCCCAAGGTCCAGTTTTATAGCTGGAACAACGACTGGCTTAGAAACAGGCCCTTACACAAATTTGATTTGTGTTTGAAACAGGGTTTTTGACATCACATAGAACTTCTTTTAAAAGAAGTTTCTTTTATATTGTAAGAATTTGGTGTTGTAGGCTTGTATGTGTTTTATGAACTGCTCAATGAGCCATACATTTTGCAAGGGTGTGTATTTTAATAAATACAAAAAAGAAACTTTTAAATGATGTTAAGGGTCTGATTTTTAAACCTGCATATTGGCAGGATCTGGAGGCTGCCCTTTTGTCTTTGGCTTATTGCACTGTGTTCAGGCATTGCTTGACTCCGAGTTGTGCATTATCTTGCATTTAAAAAGGGCTGAATGCCTGAGCATGGTAAAGCAAGCTAAGGATGAACAGTAGTCTTGATTCAGGACATCTTTGTTTTCCAATTATTTAAATCAGAGCCTTAATGTAGTTTTAATACAGCTTTTTTGTATGCATTTTCATTCTTCTTTAACAGCAGCATTTGAGCAAAGTAGCCTTGCTGCCTGCAATTCTTTAATGAGCACTTCTGTTCTTTAGCCCCGGCACACTCTATGAACAGTCCTTACCCCAAACCTGGTTTGGTATTTTGGTTGTACTGGTTCTTTAGAGCTGATATATAATTGCATTGCTCTGGTTTTTCCATTGATGCTGCATTGGATGAGAGTCAATGGAACCTGATTTTCTGTTTTTGATGCTGTCACTGTCAGGGCCGGCGGAGCCACTGCGGTGCCGATGCATTGACCGATATTTTGCATAAAGGTTTACAGTGTATTGACATGACATTCCATTTCTCAAATTTTTGCATATTAAAGATGCTATGATTTTCTTGCTACTGTGTGTGATATTTTCAATGTGCAAAAAACTGTGAAATGGCTTACAGCATGTTGTTTTTGGGAGAATCATTACAATGTAAATCTTGCCATGCAGAATCCCATTGCGGTGAATGGGACTTTGTGGTTTACATAGACTGTGTATGCAACAGTATAAACTGCAGTGCATATTTACTATAACATTTTTGTTATTTCTTAGACTTAGTAACTCGGCTGTTCCTGTTTTATTGACCAGATATAAAAAATGAGATGTCTCTGTCATTGTTTACATGCTAATGGTCTGAAAAACCTCATTTTTTGAAATAATAGTTAAGCTCCTTTAAAGAGGCATCTAAAATCCCGAATTGTCCTATTCCTTTGCATCTAACTAAAACTAGAAGCCTCACAGACATTTAAATAATTGACTGTGGGGAGGAAATTTTTTGATCTTAAAGCTTTTTTTACTGAGTTCCTGCCCAAAATGAAATTAAAATGGCCGAGTTATAAACCTCCCGAAAAGGTTTTCCTATAGTGAAGCTGACATTCCTTAAAGGCTTTGTCTGCTACTGCTATAAAATTTAATGGATAAAATATCTTGTAGGTTTTTTTAATAATGTAATACAGAATATGGTAGAAATATTCAGGCCAATAGCCGAAAACTGACTCTGTTGATGCAAGTTTTTGTTTATATTTATACATTTTTAGTTTACAGTTGTCTTAAACCTAAAACCTCAGACAATTAGTTGCAGATACAGTAGTTTATTTAATTGTATTAGGGTATGTCATGTTATATTTCCTTTTGACCAAGACCTGATTAGATGGATAACATTAATTCATTAAGGTTTTTAATGTTAATTTGTCCTGTTAAGAGGTTAAGCACCTTATCAAAATCTTAATTTAATTTTTTTAATCTTGTTTAAATAACTTTGTAATTTGAAAGTAATGGATGCTGTAGTATGTCTTTCACATCTGTGAAGATGAACAATAAAATTGTTTATTTACAAGTTACGACTCTAATTAATTTCTGGTAATACCTCTCATAACCAGCCTAGGTATACTCTACAGTTCATGGAATATTTTATTTAAATGAATAAACTGCACTTAGTATGTGTGTAATGGAGCTACTCAAGGTAGAACTGATGTCTGCTGAATGGGATGTTTTGCACTGGATCTTTACAGGGTACTCCCAGCGAGCCGTTCCTGTAGCGTTCAGGGGCGCCCTTTTACAGACATAGAATGTGCACTTGTGGGGTTTTGTTTTGCTTTTTTTTTTGTCTTTCCTCCATTGGAACATGGAAGGTTCTAGTGGAAAATAAAATTGCAATTTATAACAAACCTCAGCCTCAAATCACCAGAGATAGGATGTTTCTAGTTTGGATGAAGTGGTGCACACATTCTAGAAGTACCTCTCCGCTTTGTTAGTTATGATTTTATTAGGTGGTGCTATGCTGTATGATGTAACCTGGGTGAGAAGGGAGATAGGCCTGAGAAATTATGTTCAGATATTGTAGTTTGCCCTTATTAGGCAAATTGTAACACATGCACAGTTTTGGTAATGTAGGAAGAACTTCCAGTGAAAAATTTAAAATGCTAATGTCTGTCAATGCATGCTAACGGTCTAAAAATAGTACTATTTGTGTTAAGAAGGATGAAAATTGAGGAATTTGGAAAGATGCATATGTTGACTTTTTTTCCTTCAAAAACTATTTTAACTCTTTATCTGCTCATTTTCCCCTGACAGTTAGCAATCTATTTAACCCTGTGGTGCTAGAAGTTGTGATTTCTTCATGTTTGCACAAACATATAATGTGGTGAAATCCAGACTCCCAGCACTGAAAGGGGTTGTGTGAGAGTGTGCTCAGTATTGGAAACTTTTCATTGTTTCAGACATTCCTTAAAGGAGCATTATCAACTTTTTCAGGTTCTCAAAAACACAAATTCCTTGCTAAATGTAGTTTTCCTGAGGAACTGCCTAATTTTTTTTTTTTTTTTTTCTGCCGCTGGTTGGGGAAATGACTGTGTAGGGAAAATCTTGGCAACTTTTTTAGAACTGCAATCTTCTGAGGAAGGATTGTTTACTCATAGCAGTGCCAGAGTTCAAGGAGTGTCTGGACAACACTCCCAGTCAGGATTCAGCAGCAGGCAGCCCTGTGAGGAGCAGGGAAGAGGACTTGAGGATCCTTCTGGGTCCCTTCCAACGTGAGGTGCTCTGTGATGGTGCATCAGTGTGTGCGTTCTGGCTAGGAACAGATGCTCTCCAGGTTATACACGGAGACAGCACTGACAGCAAAGATGAAAGAGAAAACTAAAAATACTGCATTGAAGTTTTAAATTGGGAATAGAGGGAAAATGTTCTATTTTCAGGCTTTTTGCAGGTATTTCAAATAGTAAGAATTGAGCGCTCTGAATACTGAAAACAATTGGTAGTGCTCCTTTAAAAAAAGCAAAATTTAATGTGATGCATTTTAAATAGTTTTCATTTGTACTTAAAAGAATGTTGCTTTAATGTGTGTTTGAGTACTAAAATTGCTTTTAAAAAGATCAAAATAGAATACAAGAACTACAGCGAAGAAACTGAAATAAAAGTATCAATTTTTTATTATTTATTCAGGAGATTTCACCTAAACCACAAAGTCAGAAAAAAAATGAAGCTGATATTAGCAGTTCTGCCAACATTCAGAAACCTGCACTGTTATCCTCAACTTTGTCTTCAGGAAAGGCTCGCAGCAAGAAATGCAAACAAGAATCTGGAGATTCTTCTGGGTGTATAAAGCCCCCTAAATCACCACTTTCCCCAGAATTAATACAAGTCGAGGATTTGACGCTGGTCTCTCAGCTTCCTTCTTCTGTGATAAATAAAACTAGTGAGCACAGACATTTTAAAAAAAATACCGTAACTACTTATAAGAGATATACAGAAATATTCTTTGGTTGTAAATGGCTATTGCTTTTAAAAATGAATCTGCTTTAAATAAAATGTCCAAGTGGGAGAATTAGGGGTAGCTCACTATTTTAAAAGTCAAGTCACATAATAAGGCATTTGAATTACTCTACCAGAAATAATACATTTAAATAATATATTGATATTTATAGAGTGATGGCTTTTAAGGGTTGGCTTTCCCTCTAGCTTAAATCTCCACACTAGCGTTAACAGTGATACAGAAAAAATCAAACCTCCCTTCTGAAAGGGCCTGATTCATTAAAAAGAAAAGACATACACCTTGGTGTGGATCTTTCCTTCTCTGAGAAACTTCACCTTCAGCAGGCTGACGTTCTGTACCTGTTGGCTGTGGCATTCGTCACCTTATGCGATATTTCCTCCAAACACGATGTGAAAGAGAAGATGGGTTCAAGATCTGTGGTGGAGAAATAGTACAAATTGTGTTTCCTTGTCCCAGAAAAATCCCTTGGGTGTTCAGCTTCTTAATATGTGTAACTGATTTGCCAAGTACGAAAATACTGTGTATCAGAAGAATAGGGAAAGCTTTATGCTGCATGCTTGAATACGCTATTTTTTGTGAATATTAAGGTATTTCCATAATTTTTTTTTGAGATTACGTTAGGTTTTTAGTGTTGCTTAGTGCCAGGTTCTTTGCCTAAAGAACATTAAATGATGAGGCCGAAGGTTAACATAAATGCAGGTTTCAGTAAGTCAAAAGCTACTTTTTATTTTCACTTTTAGTATAGTGATTGAGGATGGAAGACTCAACCTGCATCACGTGTTCCCCTTAACCTTGATTTTGTATTTTCACTTACAAGATAAGTTTCTTTTTAATCTTTGCTCAGAGATAACTTTAAATGAGTGGGAGAGGGAGGGGTGCAAATTCAGCCTTCTTTATTCAGGACACATTGGTAAAAATTGTATTTTATCCCCACAAAATATTAGCAGTCATCCATATTGTAATACGCCTTCCATCCCCACCCCTAGAGCAATGGTAAGTAGCTTTCCTGGAGCATGCTTATATTTTGGATTAAATTGGACTTCTCTGTAGCAATACTTTTCAAAAGTAGCTAATTTAAAACTCAGTTACTTAGTAGCTTAGATCTTGTTAGTGTTGTCTTTTAATCTTTGGCTTCCAAGTTTTTTCTACCTCTAGTGGAAAGTTAGTTTTGCTGTGTCTTAATTTTTAAATCTGTGTATCTGACTCTAAAAACTGCTTACAAAAATGAGGGAACAGTGATTTACAGTGTAATAGTGTTTAAGTTTTTTCTAAGGCCAAATTTTGTGGAACTGGGTAATATTGGAGAGGTGTAGGGGAGTGTGGGTTTTTTGTTTTTAATGAATCAGGCCTATATTAACCTATATCAATCCTCCTCCCCCGTTTGTTTTTTTTTGTTGTTGTTGTTTTGGGGGTTTTTTTTGTTAAATATAAAGTTCTGGAGCTTTCTTACTGTGCCATGCCTTGGCAGCATGTTTGAATTTCAGTTGGGGTATTGATATCAGGTTATCAGAAGGCAGGAGGTGGGATATAAAATTAAACACTGTTTTCGATTTTTTTTTTAAAGTTGTGTGTTAACAGTATCCATGACTTTTTAACTGTGATCATTTGTTCTGTTTATTGTTAAATCCTATTGCCCCCTTCCATTATAAGTAACCTGGTGCCTGGGTTTTATGGGGAGGGTTGCTTACTGTAAGTACACTGCTTGCCTAAAACAACCACCTTTACCAGTGGGGAGGTAGATGCCCTAGTGATTTATAATAAGCAAAAACCAGAATCGTGTCTTGAACATAAATCTTTCTTTGCTCCTGGTAGTCACAGTTTTGTAATTACTTTTACCAGTTTTGCTGTGATTACTAGCTTTGCAAATAAGAGCTATTTAAAGCACTCCCCATCTTTAGATCTCAAATGCTGCGGTAAGATGCTGGTATATCTCTCTGCTTCATGAACATTGAAAGATCTCTTTTTAGGTCCATCACAGCCAGTGAATTCCCCTAGATCCTACAAACATAGCCAACGGAGAAGAAGATCACAGCGTTTAGCCACTTGCTCCTTGCCTGATGATTCTGTAGAAAAAGTTTCTTCTCCCTCTTCAGTTACTGATGGAAAAGTGTTCTCCATCAGTGGTCAAAACCAACAGTCATCAAAATTGGAGGGTAATGTATCTTAATCTAATAAAGAACTGCCCAAGAGAAATTGAATCATAAAAATTAGACCTTTCATGGTTTTCAGCTAACGGGATATTTTGAACTGCTGTAGCTAAAGCTGTTTGCTGTTGCTATGTTATGTAACGCTGCAATCCAGACTGTTGTTTGTTGGACTCATGTATCTTTTTTAATATGGCATTTTTTCTTTTATGTAGTACCTGATGTTGCTCATGTGTCACTTGAGAAGCGTGGACCATGTCTCCCTCTTGATTTAAGCCGTAGTTCGGAAGTTACAGCACCATTATCCACAGAATCCACTTTCCGTAATGAATATCCCAGTAAAGACAAGGAAGATATTCAGATGATTACATATCTTTCTTCCAAAGCAGTAACTGATGGAAGAGTAGCTACAACAGCGTCAGGTAAAGAGATTCAGTATACAACCAGAGAGATTCATAGTTGTAAGGTTAAAATGGGTGTGTATTCAATCCCACAGAAAGTGAGAGTATTTTTATTTTCCTTTCTGCACACTCAAAAACCTGCCTCTCTTCTGGACTCCATTCTTCTGCATATTCTTGTCTTCACTGACTTAGAGCTGCGTTAGCACTTCTAACACACTTTAAGGAGAATCTGAGAGTGGAATGTAGTAAGCAGTATTCCAAAAATATTTTTGCTATTGCTAAAAGTTGTAAAAATAATTAACGAAGTGAAGTCTTTACTAACATACTAATTTGTGGCTTCAGCTTTAAAACAATTATGTTCTCAAAGAGAGTCAGCATTCCTCTGCTTTGTGTCTGTTTGCAGTGGAAATTCTGTCCTTCGCTTGCTACAAAATCTTACTTAAAAATATTTCTGAAAAATCCTCAAAAACTTTTAGATAGTCTTGGTCATCTTCAGCACAGAGCCCAGTGCTGCAACTCTGTGCTGCCTCTCCCTTTGTAACAGTTTTCTGACTACCATGTTTTACATGAAACGCTTGGATAGAGGTAACCAAGAGATTTGGGGAAGGATTGACACAGTGGTTTGCAGACCCTAAAAGTGGGATGTTTTCATCTGGTGTATGCTAGGTGTTCATATAATGTTTTTATAAGTAAGTCTCATATGTTGTTATACCATTTTTAACTGGCTTCCAAGAAAGAATTCTTTTAAAGCCTTTTTTGTTTTGTTTTGTTTCATGAGAAAATTGTTCAGAAAAGTAAGAGGGGGGAAAAAATGAAATTATTATACTCTGCTTGGAAAGTTTTTGATAAATGTGATTGATAATAAGGGAGGATAGCATGACCTTAAAGAATAGAGTTATGACACTTAAACTGTATCTTTGTCTATTAATCTATGAATCTCTTAAACGAATTTGTCAAAATAAGTGCTATGAGTATCTCTAGTGAAACACCACTTAAGGTCTTTAAAATGTTAACATTAAAATATTACTTAATTACTTAGGTGAAACCACGTTGCAGTCTTCATTTGCCCTTGCTATATGGCATAACAGTAGAATTACAGATTCCTGGGAAAATTACTTGTATAAAAGTCCTTGTCATGTCATGTCTTCTGCCACTAAGAGAAGTGCATTTGGGAGATGTGTATTTGCCCAGTCATTGAACAAGATCATAAAAGAAAGCAACAGCTTCCAACAGCCCTCTGTTTCCTGTGTGGTAAAACTCATTTCAGTTATTAGAAATTTAACTTCCGGCTGTTCTGATATATTTTCTGGCTCATTTTATGTGTAGTTGGTAATGCTGGAAGTTGCCTGTTCCTGTCATGGGTCTGGCTCGGGACAGAGTGAGCCAGTTCTAAACTCACCACTCAGGAGTGCACTTTGGACCTGTTTGTTGAGCTGTGTCTTGGTCTTGGCCACAGCTGAAGCAATAAAGGAAAGAATAAGTTCCATTTAGAGCCACCTTTGTTTAATGATTCAAAATTATGTGACATGTCCGTACAATTTGTGTCAGGGAAAAATTCCATGATAAAATCGTCTGTTCTTACTGCTTGAGTCCATAGTGGGAAGCCAGAAGTGCTTGCAACCTATACCAGAAGAGAGAGTTTATACTGTATATAAAGCTTAATGAGGCTTTTTTCATATCTATGTAATTTTAAAAGTTATGAGCTCTAAAAGAACTGATTTGCCAGCTACATTTTTGTCTTCTGGGTTTTTACCTTCCAGACACATCTGTTTTGTTCCTAATTTTCACGTTACAGTTTTCCTTCATGCAATAAATGGAACTGTGTCTTGAGTTTTCATACTGGTTTTCTGTCCAAATATTAGAAGCTTTCAGTGGGTTGCAGCATGTAGCCCAACAGCTTCTTAAGTATAAGCTTTGTGGCCTGAAAGACTAATCTTAGCAGTTTGATATCTTTAATTCACAGATTTCATGGCAGGTTTTGGATCTATCTGCCTCTGTCAGTGGTATTGCTGGGACTCTGTAACTAAAGTTCATATGTTTTTTGGGTTCATCCAAGGTCTTTTACCTCTGGTGAAACATGTTTATCCTTTTCATAATCTTAGAAGAAAAAGAAAATGTAGACTTAAAGTTCAGGTTTGAAACCTCCGGAATTAGTTTAGACTATTGAATAAATTTGTTGTGTTCTCTGCTTTAGAAGGCATTGTTTTGCCTTTGAAACAGCACAAGTTCTCAAGTCATGTTCCTGAAGCACACATAATTACACCAAATTCTTACATGCTTCAGGAAAATTAATAGGATCCACTCTATTTATCAGTACTTTTCTGATTATCTGTTTAAACAATAGCAAGTAAATATATACAGGAGAGGTGCTCAAAACTCCTCATTCCTATCAATTCTTGAAATAATTGAGTAAACTTAACATGCGTTATGCAGAAATATCTGCCTAAGTGCAATTTCATACACTGCATTGTTTAAATGTATGCATTGTGGCTCTATAAATTATGAATTGAGAACTCTGGTGTAAAATCCAAACTATTCTGTAATTGTGTTTTCTTGATCTGAAAGAACTATTATAAATCTGCATCTGTTTATGGTATTTCTGCTGTTAAGATTTTATTAACACAGTCTGGACAGATTTGGAGTTCTAGATTTTGACATCACTACAGATTTTGTTAAGTGCACTTAAGTTAGACCTGCTGCCTTTGTAATCATTGAGGTAGATAACTGTGAATAGTTTCAGAGATACTTCACGATGGTATTTAGCCTGGAACAGCCTGGTCTGATGCCTGACCCTTCTGTAGCAGAGCTGAACTGGTTTAAGCCCAGAGATGCAATTTGTAATGTTGCACATTTTGACTTCTGATGGAGGCTATCAGTGGAGTCAATTGAAAAAATAATTTGGTGTTGTTAAAAATTGTGTATTTTAGTGACTTTATTCAGAAGTTACTGACTTGATGTTTTCAGCGGAGAGGGACTAGGTGTACTGAAATGCAGATGCATAAATGACAACTCACAGTATTAGCACATAGATTTCAAAATCATTGATCAAAATTAACCCCTTATCATTTTGTAGAGGCAAAACAAGAGCTCTGTGTTAATTCCTTCAATCCAAAGGCTCCATGGAGGAAGTACTGTGCACTTTGGCAGACACCTGTACACTACCCATTAGTTATTGAACAGAGCTACTGCTTTGCCTAAACTATTGTGAGGTCCTACTTGTGATCACCTGATACTGCACACACAACTAAGAATCTTTGCTTTCATTTGCCGAATTGCAGACAACTGGCCTTTGGTCACTTTAGCATTTCAAAGGCTTTAAATCCACAGTCAGTCAGAATACTTGCAAGACACAGTAGTTTTGCCATTCTGAATATATGAAGCTCATTTCTTTCTGTAGTCGTGCTTCTCTTCTTGGTTTCTGTAACCCTGCACCATTTATGTTAGTTTAACTGTTATATATTGAGCAAACATAATTTCAGCAAGTAATCTGGGTCTTGAAATTTAAGTAAAAGGAAAATATTGTTGCATTTTCTGATCTTACAATATAATATTTGTAATGCTAACATAACAATATTATCACTAGCTGTTATTTCCTATTCTAATGCCTAAAGATAATTTTGCTAGTAGGGTAACACTAGGTTAACTATATGGGAAAAATTTGCATTTAAGACTAAAAGAAAAAAAACATTGCATACTTTTATATAATTGCCTTGGTAACAGTTTACTGCAGCAGGAACAAGAAACAGCTGATGTACAAAATTTTCAGAAAATTATATCAGTCGCTTTTTAAAAACTCTTGCCAGTGTTACTGGTTTACCTTGCTTTTAAGAGGAATGAACTATGGTTCATTTTTTTACTTTCTCATGTTACTTTGGGGCTGTTTGTTTTACTCCAACCGTCTATTAGCAGTCAAGTTTACTCCCTAATTTGAATGCCTGCCGTTCTAATCTCTGCCCTGAAGTTCCCAGTTTGAGCTGGTTATGAGGCAAGCAAGAACCTTTGCATGGGCTTATTCTTCCTAAAGTCATCATTTGGAGCAGGGTCTAGTATTAATCTGTGATATGCCATTTAAAGTCTGTTTAGATATAAAATTGATCTTATGCACTGGGAATTCAAAACACTAAATTAAACATGACCAGCTTGATTGATATTTCTATTGCAATATGATTTAAGTTGTATATTAATGCAGATAATGATACTTAGGATATTATTTTAAACATGGAAAGCCATGAAATAGAATGTCAGTCAATGAAATAATTTGCTTCAGATTGCTACAATTCATTCGAGCTGGATGAATTGCAATAGGCAGTACCACTGCAAGCCCCGTTGTGCTGTTGTACTTGTGGCACAACATTCTGACCTGTGTCTGTACTTGCACGAGGGGGCTCGTGTCACTTCCCTGTGCCATAACACAAGTAGCATTGGAAACGTGTCATAAACTGGACTGGGAATGCTGTGGTTTGCATTTCTTTTAATGTGAAATTAGTCTTCTACTGATAAAATTGATCTTGGAATGGTGACAAAATCAGTAGTTTATGAAGTCTAATCTCAGGTCATCTTTCTCTGAGCCGAGTGTTAACTGCAGACCTCCCACATTCACTGTGTGGGAGGTGGCTGGGTAGACTCTCTTAACAGGAAAAAAACCGCAATAAAAAATAGCAGTTAAAAGTAGTATTTCCATAAAGGAACTAATATTTTTCTGATTGTATTTGTTACTTGCCCTTCTGACTGACTACCTTGTCTAATTTTGTGGTTATGTATAAGGCATAGTGATTGCACAGTTGAAAAGTAGACTTTGCAAGCCTTAATACTTTATATAGGATTTGAGAATTTAAGGTTCTTTATCTAAAATTATTTTCAATGAAGAAAAGTAAAAGCCAGGAATAACATTGCAGTGTATACAGCCATAATAGCAATTTCTATTTTCAGGTTACTATAGAAAGGCAGTTTGGAGAGTTCTTACAGCAAGATGGATATTTGCTTGACTGGAGAGATTTCTGCGCAATATAAGTTTTCCCTCAAACAGTTACTGATTACTTTGCCTGATGGGCTTGTGTTGAAAATTGTTGAGATACTGAAATTTGTTGTGTTGTGGCTGTTGGTATTAAATCATATTTGGATGTCAGGTCAGAATTTCTTCTCAATAATAAAGTTTAAATACTAATTCATCTAATGTTGAGACGAAATTTCTCTTGAGATTGTTTGGACGGAGTGTTCTCACATCTTTTCATCAAAGTGGCAGTGACTTAAATGAATTACGTGCATTTGGGTGATCCTTTTGCGCTCTTTTTAGAAATGAGACAAGACGTTGATAGCATGATGATGTGGGAAAGTGTCACTTTTTTCTTCTACTAATGTGCTAAAATACACTTATTGCTCTACAGATGGCAGAGCAATTCGGTCCTGTAACAGAGACAAATGGTAATTAGGAAACCCAAGAAAGGAATAATTTGGGTAGTGTTTTGTGTCAGTGATAAGTATTCCAGCAAGCTAAATGCACTCGAAATACAGACAAAGGCAAGAGCCTGAATCAGTCTTAAAAGGATTAGGGTCTTAGCCGAGGTGGTTGATTTGAGGCAGTGGAAAGACTCAGGAAGGCCCAGGCGTGGTGGCGCAGCTCGTGCCGTGCGGCAGGAGCCAGCACACAGACGGGAGCAGCTGCCGCTGCCTGGACTGCACGGTACGGAGCTGGCCTGCAGCCGGGCATTTCTGGCACTTAAAAGTGCTGTGTGGTGTGAGAGGTGATGCACCGCTTTCTCTTGTTCTTGCTGGCCCTTCAGCTTGCCAACCAGTGGCATTTTGGTTGTGTTCCCAGGAAGGCTCATAGGAGTGGGAGTAGGTGTTGTGTGAGCTGTGTTATATCCTGGTAGGATTGGGTCGGTGTGTCCAAGTTGGGAAGGCCTGAGGTGTTCTTGCCTTTTCCTCAGAATCTTTTTATGACTGTTGAGTTTACTAAATTATCTTAATGCTGCTTATTTAATGCATTCCAGATCAGCTCCGTATTTTGTCTTGTTGAATATCTTGACCAATAGCAGATATTTTTCAGGACTTTTTTTTTTTTTTTTTAATGACACATGCTGATGCTTTGGTTGGGGTCTTCTGTTGAGAGACACCAAAGGTAACTGGTGTCTCCAACTGTTTACAGCTGGCACAGAAAAACCTGAGCCCTTTATGACTTCACAGAGCTGCATTTTTGTACAATATGTCCTTGGCATGGTCCTAAAATGTCCTCAAGGGTCGGATGAAAATTAGGGTTCCCTAATTACAGTTAGATGAAATTTGAAGCTCTAACAATATTGATGGGCACAGGAATAGAGAGTTCTGAATTACCTCAATAATGTTCTTTATAAATAACTTTTATTCTAGTTTGAGTCTTTAAAAATGATTATAAATATTAGCAGTGAAAATTATAATTTCAGTTTTGTTTTGTTTTCAGTTTGTTACTTTCTAACTTGCATCAGATAAAGAGCTAAAAAAACAACTAAATATTTCACTGAATAAACTTTTCTAAATAGTAGAAGATAAGAATTGTCAGTATATGATGCTAAATTCTGACAAAACACAGTACTTTTGCATGTTATTCAAATGTGGATTGATGAAAGAAAGTGAATTATTCAAATATTATTAAAATCAATGAAAAATTCAATAAGCAGAAATGTTTTATACTTAGGACTAAAAAATGTTGTACCAGAGCTTAATTTCTCTGTTAATATGATGGAGCATTAACTTAAATGATACTGACAGCATCAGCACCTTTAACTGTTACTCTTGTCATGGGTTCGTATTACAGTGAAAAAGAAAGGAAACAAAAAGGTTTAAAAGTGTCAGCAAAAGTACACTTTAACCAGTACAGGTAGTTTAAAAGTGAGTGCAAATTCCAAAATATAGGAAGAAACCTCCTGTGGCATGTATTGTCTTGTATGTAAGACGAAGGTCTAGGCATTCATGTGCAGTAATTATCTGTTAAGTGTGATGATGGTATGACCAATATTGACATTTGAGTGATCTGACCCAGCCCTGGCTGGCTGCAGTTCTTGTGGAATGCCGAGTAAATCCATCTTCTTGTTTTCAGCACCCTCGTCCCATGTACATGCCTTGCATCTGGAAATGCCTTTAACCAATAGTCTCAAGTTACCCAAAGGGAATAGTAGAAAAAAGAGGTCTTCCACATCAGTGAGCTCTGAAGGGACAGAGATACAGTGCTCTGTGCCCATAAAGGAGAAATGTTTTGAGAGTCTGAAGGAGAAAATATTAAAGAACGTGATTGAGAAGGACAAGCATTCAGAAGTTGGTAAACTACAATACTTTTTGTTTCCAGTGCTTTAGACAATAAAAACAATTGTAAAATGACATTAAAAATAATTGTATTGTTTGTATGTTTCTTATTATTGTGTGCCATTAGAATTTTTTACAATCTAATGACTTTTACAAGAAAGTAGGTCATCAGCCAGACATTGGCCTTATGTCATATATTCAATTTGCAGGTGCAGCTAGAATGGAAAGAAAAGGAAAACTGGAAGAGAAAAGTTCTTCAACATATGGTATGTAGAGAGCAGTATTATTTTTAGGAAAAAAGGAAGAATTCTCTAACACTTCGTGTCTCTGAAGAGCAAATGTAAAAGCATAAAATATATCCTGGGCCCAGCTGCACTTTTTGTTTGTTAAGGTCTAAAAAGAGTTTTTATGTATATGACAAGTTTGTAATAGAAGAATAATTTGTAAGATAAAATGAAAGTGCCCATAGGAAGGATTTTGAAGGATCCTGAAGTACCATGAGAGGCCCCCTGCCTTTGGTTTTTCATTTGATGGGGTTTTTTTTTAAGTAGAATGAATAATACTGGCTATTTCATTATACTGTCAGATTTGAGATGGGAGGAGCAAACAAGTGTTACTAGCAAAACATCTGGCAATTCATGAAATACAATATAAATTAAGAAGACTCTGTTTTTATCCTGCATTTAAAATAAAATGAATTATTAGAGACTGGCAAGAATTCATAAGTGATTCTGCCTTGTTTTTCCAGGAGATAAAAGTTTTCTCTTTGTGTTCCCCAAGAAGATAAGACTGCTCCAGTTTGTGTGCAGGAAACAATCCTGGCTTTGAGGCTTATTTTTTGTAGCAAGTTAAGTTCCTTGTTATTTGTCTCACTGCTGATAACTTAAGACATGATTATGCAGTGAAAATATGGGAGGTATTTTGTCTGGAGAGAATTAGCAGGATAAAAAGAAGTTTGCAGAGTCAAAGTACTTGTCCTCATGTGTATACCAACAGTGGTTAAAAGTGAACTGTAGTGTAAAAATGTGTCAAATTCGAGTCAGAATCAGTTTTCTGTGAGGATGCCGCTGTATAGTGCCGAGTGCTGACAGCAGCAGCAGATTTGTGATACTGAAATTTCCTCCAAATGCCTTTCTGTAGGCCTAACATGTGGTTTTAGGACAATGTAACCTTTAGAATCGGAAATTTTGCACTTGTGAAAGCTCTTTGTTGTGCCCAAATCTTTTTGTTATAAACTGTAAGTAAAATACAAGTCATAAGCTATTGACATGATGTTACATATTTTGTGTACTTTGTTGTACTTTTTCTGCCATCATGTCTTACTCGGAAATACTTAAAATGATAAAATATTATTTGTCAAATGAGATTTCTTTGAACCATTATACCAACAATTAATAAGAGATGTGCCCAAGATGTCAAGTCAATTAACTGAATCGTTTTGATCTGACTAGACAACTAGAGCACTTGATTTTGAATGCCTTGTTTAGGTTAAGCTGCTTTAAAGTGTTTAATTTTTATTTCAGGTAAAAAGAAAGAAAAAGAAAAGGAGAAAAAGGAGAAGAAGGAAAAAGATCATAAACCAAAGCAGAAAAAGAAGAAGAAAAAAAAGAAGAAATCAAAACAGCATGGTAAGTTCAATTTATGTTTTTTTAAAATAAGTAAAACCACCCAGTGTATTTCTAGCATTAGACAGTAAAACTTGTTTGTAAACAATATGAAGGTAAAATTTCAGAAATGTCCAAGAGTAAGTTTTAGCCTTAAATATGAAAGGGACACTTGGATCTGTGACTTCTTTTTTTCTTATATTTATAGCCTGTCTCTATATGATAGACACACATATTTCATAGATGTTTTTTCTTCCTCAAAAAGATACGCTTGTTGTTTTCATCTCTTTAAATTCTTCATTTGAAGCTCTGTATACATATCCTACCTATTTTGCTTGGACATTAAAATTATTCTAGTATCTAGTTTGTTGCTAAATTTCAGTGGTTTGCTCTATGCAATGCACCTCCTCTTTGACAGTTAATCCTTAACAGCTGAGGTTGGCATCTCTGTTATAACAGCCTTGTCTGTTGCCTTGACAAATGTGGATTATGTTTTGTGGATTATGTGTTTCTCTGTCCAAAATTTGTGCTATAACATGAAAATGCTTCCAGATCATGCACTGCTTTAGTGTGAATTGCAATATTGTAGGTTTTGTGTACTCACCATCTTTATACTGGAGTAATACAATTTTAAGCTATAAATTTAAATTGCTTATTTTACTTAAAAATCATTGAGAGCTACTTACTTGCGCTGAGAAGGCATCTAAGTATTTGCGAGAAGATACTGATAGGTGCTCGGTATGTGCCCAGTATTCTTTGTTTTTGTCTTTTGGTGGTCATAAGGTGGTTTGTTATGGGCTGGAGTTATCTCTTTTTTTCTTTTTTTTTTTTTTTTTCATCTTTTTTTATTCCTTTGGTCTTTGTGCCAGCTTGTCTTGAAACTTAAAAGCTTGGCAGAGGTGCCATAATTAGATTCCAATTTCTAGGAGCCTTATCCAGTGTTTGTAAATATGAGAAGAAAATATGCCCAATGCCTCAACAAACAGAAATCTAAAATCCAGATACAAAAAGCAGTGTGAGTAAAACTTCAGTGTTTTATTCTTTGTAAATCCATTTTGTTAAAATCTGGGTTTAACAATCCAGAGGTACTCAATCTGGACTTTTTTTGACTGGGGAAAAACTTAAAATACTCTGGTGGATTCTGACTCCAGTGTCTGACCCTGAAAAAGCCCATCTGTCAAGAGAGACAGGACTCTCTCTCCAGGACTAGGTCACTCTGCCCCAGGTGTGGACAGACATGTAAAGGTGTGAGGCAAGCTCCTTTTGTTTGAAATGCAATTGAGGCGTCTTGGGCAAGAAGAGGGAGCGGGTACGTTATGTGCCCCAGATAAGTTTTGCACACAGCTTTAAGACAAACCAAAAAACCCCGACAAAGACTGGTTTTGTGCTCCAAGTGTGTGTGTGATTTACTGACTGTATAAAACCCTTGTGCAGCAGAAGGCAGGCAATGCCTGTTATTTATGCTGCTCTGTTGCAGTGAGGTTGAAAGCCATGCAGCATGAAGTAATCAGCTCAGCTCCTTGAGCTGACTGCAGTGAATACACTTGGGAAATGCTGGAGATAGTGTGCTTTGGACAGAGACAGTAAAGAGGAAAGTGACTTCATGGAACGTTATCTAGGAGAGAAGGATATTATGGAATCCATAGCAGGAAAACTAGTTACAGGTGGGAGCAGGAATGCTTCCTAGAGAAGGATGAAAGTGCAGTAATCCTGATTACTCGCTTATATTTGAAGTACTAATTTTTTAGAGTAGGAAGTGGGTAGCTACTCATAATTACTGATTGAAGCCATGGGCATGCTCAGGTGGGTCCAGAGGAAGGCCAAGGTGATGATCAGAGGGCCGGAGCACCTCCCCTTTGAGAAGAGGCTGAGAGCCTGTTTAGCCTACAACAGAGAATGCTGGGGAAAGACCTTATAGTAGACTTCTAGTACTTACAGGAGACCTACGGGAAGGACTGGGAGGGACTCCTTAGTAGGGAGTGTAGTGAAAGGGCGAGGGGTAACAGTTTTAAACTGAAAGAGGATAGATTTAGATTAGATATTTGGAAGAAATTATTTTCTTTGGGAGTGGTGAGCCACCAGAACAGGTTGTCCAGAGAAGTTTTGAATGTCCCATCCCTGGAAGTGTTGAAGGCCAAGTTGGATGTCCCTCTGAAAAACCTGCTCTATTGGAAGGTGGTGGGGGAACAGGATGATCTTTAAGGTCCCTTCCAGCCCTAACTGTTCAATGATTTGCAATTACATGACTTTCCTAGGACAGTCTCTCCAGTCATTTTGATTAGGAACAGGCTTGCAAATGTGTTTCTTGAGACTGTTGCAAATAGTTTGTTAGAGGAAAAGATGCGATGCTGGTGTCAAGGTAAATGTCAGTATCACTGTATGACCAGCAGGCAGAAGCACGTGATGTCTGTGCTTGTGCCTGTGTTATAACAGCCTCAACCTGCTCCTATCTCTGGCTGAGCAGGAAGATAATACAGAGCTGTATAAGTACAGTGGGGATCTCTGCAACAGGTGGGCTCAGACACTGTCTGCCCAGAAGCTCCTCTGGATCCCAGTCTTTCCAATTTCTGTGCCTGCAGACATGAGCTCATGGGGCAGCAGCCGCGCTGCAGTACAGACAGTCTCACTTCCATGTTCATTCTTGTACACTCCCAGTGTTGGCCAGGACTCCCCAGGTCCCCAGAGCCCCCCACCCGAGCTCTCCTGCTTAGAGAGGCATTTCCACCCAGAGCTGGCCCTTGCAGACCCACTGACCCCTTGCCCCCAGGCCATTTCACCTGCTCATCAGCTGGTCCAGCTTGATCCATGCAAGCAGTCAGACACTTGGACTGGCTGCAGGTGCTGTAGCATGAGCTCATGGGCCTCTGTGACCAGAGATCCCTGGCATGGGGCTGGCACTGTTACCACTGCAGTCTCTCTGAGTGCTGGCACCACAGACACATGGACGCTTTGACCTACAGTGCTACTCCATTTGCTGGCATACAGACCATGTACACACCTGAGCCCTGAATGCAGAGACCCTCCCCCAGGTGAGAGTTGGAAATGAGCTTTAATAAGAATTACAGAATAGCTGAGATTGGCAGGAACCTCTGGAGGTGCAGTGGTCCAACCTCCTTGTCCTAGTTGCCCAGGATTATATCCAGACAACTTTTCAATGGCTCTAAAGAGGGAGACTTACAACCTCTGCCAGCACAGACTGGATGCAGGGCATGGCTGGGCAAGTGTACTGACCACAAAACTTGATGCATATGTGGTGCTTTTTATCCTGTTATTCCCCTATTCTCTCCATAATTGTTCTTCCCCAAATCACTTCAGTTCATCCATTTTTCCCACCTTTATTTTCTTCCCTAAACATTTCATAGTAAGTCATTTACAGACGAAAATTATTTTCCCCCACATCCCATAGTGTCTCCCACTGGCAGCCCACTGGACTGCAACTGCCCTTAGTCCAGAAGATGATCCAGAGAGCTGCTGTGGGTAGCACATCATGATGGGTTTCATGCGTGGATAATGGAGGTGATGGCACTGCTGGGAAAGTCTGAGAGGGGCCTGGCCAGGGAGATGTTTGCTCTTTGCCTGCTCATCTTCCTCCTTTGGGCCTGTGTGTGTATACTCTCCTGGGATGCTCCCTAGCCCATCCCAGGACCTGTTGGCCCATTGATGTCTCATGGGATGGGCCTGGGAATATCGAAAGACAATTTCCTTTGGGCTGCCTGTGCTCCTCTGCGGGGGTGCAGACAAGCTTTTATCACTTAAACTGACAGGGTCATCTGTAGCTGCTTCTAGGTAGCAATGCTGCTAGTGCTGCAAGCAGACTTAAGGCAAAAGAAAGAGTCACCAGCAGCATCTCTAAGGATAGCAGATGGTGCAGGATGAATTGTAGAAAAAAGAAGACTGCATAATATTCTAGGAAAAATTACCCTTCTGTACTTTCAGAGATGGGGGAGTTACAACTGATGGTGCTTCTTTTATCTATCAAACTTGATTATGTTTCTTACTAGAAATTTTTAAATAAAATGTTTTGAAGAGCTTTTGCTGTTTCTTATTTACAGTTTCATCATCCTGATACCTCAGCATTGATATTCTTTACTTTTAACATAATGCTGCAGTATAATCTATACACAATTTTTTTTTTTTTTTTTTTTGCGTTTGTTATAAATTTTACTTTTGTTAAGAGCGACTTCTTTGCTTTTAACTTTTCAGATTATTCGGATTATGAAGACAGTTCTGTTGAATTCCTGGACAGGTGCTCCTCTCCCTTAACGCGGTCCTCGGGCAGCTCTCTGACTCTGCGCAGCATGTTCTCAGAGAAGAACACTTCATACCAGTATCCAAGAGCTATCCTGTCCGTTGACCTTAGTGGAGAAAGTAGGTTGAATGAACAACAAATTTCTGTTTAATTTGTTAAGGAAGAGAATTTTAAAGGAAATAATTTGGTTTATGTTTGAGATTGTAGCTGTAAACATGGTGACTGATTTATCCTTCATCTACTCTAATCAAAAAGCTTACACTCCTCAAACTGTTCTACATTGTACTTGCTTTGGTTAAGTGTTGCTACTCTGCATCTGAGGAGAGCACGTTAAAGGCGCTTTGCAGAATTCATCTTGAAATCTCATCTACCAGCAGTGTGTTTGAGAGTGATTTTTTCACTAATGCAGATTCAGATTTTTAACTGTCAAAACTCTCTGTATTTCTGTGAATTATTGTGTCTCTTCACATACAGTTTCACATGTATTTATTTTTATTAGACCTTTCAGATGTGGAGTTCTTGGATGATTCTTCCACAGAGAGTTTGTTACTTAGTGGTGACGAATACAATCAGGATTTTGATTCAACTAACTTTGATGAGTCTCAGGATGAAGATGATGCTCTCAATGAAATTGTTAGATGCATTTGTGAACTTGATGAAGAAAATGGCTTTATGATTCAGGTAAAGAAATTTGGTGTGTGGAGTTATATTTTCCATGTAAATGTTTTGGTTGTGAAGGTGCCCTTTTGATTGTCAGACTGGCATTATGTAGAGAGCTGTACATAAGTGAACAAGAACAAAATATTTCTTTGTTTTGCACTTGGTTTAGCTCTGTGCAGTGGATGCAGAGCTGTTGCTCGAGGAAGGGATTTCTCTAGCAATTTGATACGTTGGACAAATTTGTAAGGAAAGGTAACCTTTTTCTTTATAGCCAGCTGATAAATTTGGAATAAAGTATCCTTTGCCACGCACAAACCATTGCTTCTGTTCCCCAGATCATCCTAACTATACGAGCCCTTCTGTCTTGGCCCTTGTGCTTTGCAGTACCACTTGTAGAAACCTCTGCTCACTGTAAATGTCCCTCCTCTGTGTGCAACATGTCTCCTGTGCAGACACTAAATACTGTCAGTACTGTGATGTGTGTTTCATCTTTAGAATAGCACTTCTCACACTGGATATCACTACCAGATTTTAGAAACTGCTGAGAATTTACATGTTAACTTGGTATAGATAAAAGGGAAGAAGAGTATACCATGTCTGCACAGCATTCAGGTGTTGATGGATTGCAACTCCTGCTGATTATTTCTTTGTACTCCAGTGAGGAGCGCATTTCCCATTCATGAGTAATTTCAAGTCAATTTTTTTTCAAGCAATTTATAATACAGTGAGTAAATCAGATGCAAAAAGCGGTAAGGAAGAACTCAGTTGTCAATAACTTTAAAAAGGTCATGAACTTCCTGTGTTTTTTTACCCCCATTCAAAAGCAGGTTTGTATTCAACTGTTACTGTGGTAGAGTTCCTGTTGGCATTATGGAGACTTTTAGTCGAGATTTAAAGGGAACAGTAGGGCTGTCATGTGTTAGTGGCCTTACTCTTCTGGAACTGACAGAGCCCTGGAACTGAAGGGCACACAGGCTGGCTTGGGCAGCAGACTGACTTGGAGTGCTGTGTTGGAGGAATGGAGCAGGAGTTCGGCTGTGGTAACAATGTGGGAAAATGGACTGGTGTAGCAATCTTTGGAGACAGGAGAGGACGTAGCTGTAGTGACAGGAGGAAAGGTGGCTTCGGTGTTTTGAACAGGTTGATGCTCAAAGGCATGCCAAAGCAAAGAGGAGAGATTTTCAGCAGTGAGCCAGCAGATATTTAAAACACTGTCATGCGCAGAGTTGAGAAAAGGAAGTATCTTTACAAGTGGTCGTTTCCTGCTTGCTTTTGAAGTCCAGTGGCAGCCTGATTTTTCCTCTTCATGCTTGTCTCACTGAGAGCAACCAGTTTGCTGTTTCTAGGCTCTCATGTCTTACCACTTCTATTTTGCTCCCTATTCTCTTGTTTCTCCTCTTTCATTTTCTCTTCATTTTCTTTTTCTTTTAGATTTTCCATTGGTGCCATATTAAAAGCACATCTTTCTAGCGCACTGGAGAGATGCTTTGTAAATATAAATAATTAAACTGAAGAGTTTTCTACTTTTCACTGTTATGCTGTAATGTATTACATTATCTTTCTACTTTACTATAATATTATACTCCTGTCTTATGTTTCACTACTAAATATGTAGGTGCTAAAATACTGAATGTTGTAATAAAATACTATTTAATATTACATCTTCAGTTTCTTTTTTTTTCCAGTCTGGAGTTTGTGGTTGAGGTAACTTTCATATCTAGAGCTCTTTTTTTAGCTTGATGTCTTTGTCTACCCGAACACAAATTGCCCAACTAAAATAATCTTGCTCAAACCAGCTATTTAAATTAAACTGCTGTTCTCTGCATTTTGATGATACAAGAAGTAGCTTCTGAGTTTTTGCATCTACCTGTCTCAGTTTTAGTTTTTGCTTTTGTTGTTTTTTTCTGATGTTAGTGTGAAGAATGCTTGTGTTGGCAGCACAGTGTATGCATGGGACTGTTGGAGGACAGCATTCCAGAGCAGTACATCTGTTACATCTGCAGAGATCCACCAGGTACGGATAAACCACCTTTATCTGCAGTCCTACTTGGGATTTTTGAGCAGAGATGTTAAGAATTTGCTTACCTTGTTCAAGCTTTGTCTGGTTTGTGTTACATGTAGCGCTTCTTTGGGGCAAGTGATTCTAAGTTTGGCTCTGAGGAGAAACTTACTTTTGTGTTAGTAACATCATGGTCAGCTGTGCTAAATCGTATCCATGAAGTCAGTTACCATTGTTTTACTTGTTGAAACTTAATTCCCCCCAAACCTTAGCACTTTTTTATGTCAGTGTAGTCTGGAAAGCCTTTCTAAAGAAATAATTTTTGTTCAGGGATCTGTTTTGCCAATAGTTGGAATCACATTTGTTCATTTAAATATTTTCTTAGAGGAAAAGGACTCAGTACCACAGTACACTCAAATATGCTGTGGATGGCATTTCATAGTGATTGCAATTTTATACTGTTTACATTTGCCTAGAACTGTGGAAATGAATATTTAAAATACGGAAAAATCTAGCACATCTTATAGTAAACAATAGTGCACAAACAGCATATGTTGAACTTCAGATAGGTCAAATTTGTAAGAACTAGGAAAACTCTACTTTTAAACTGAATACATTTTATTAGGAAGATGTTGATTTAAAAATTATTCTGTGATAAGCCCATTTTTCTTAACAGTTATTTGGAGAAAAACTAAAGAATTTGGAAGAAAGTTTTTTGTATTTTCTTCTGACAATTGATGTAAATGCACATACTTGTCTTCTGGTAAAATATCCAGCACTCCAGCTGTTTCAAAAGGGCAGTGAGACTACAACTTCAAATTTACTTTCATTCTAAATTTAAGACGTGAAATATGAAAATTGTTTGCAGACTTTTTATTAGCTATTTTTGAGATGAAATATTAGGAAAATAGAGCTGATTCCATATGCCCAAATGTGAATCAAAACTGGTGGTAGAGAGTCTTGTCTGATAGTTCTGTGTGGTGTCTCTTTGAGCAGCCCAGCTTTTTCTTACTAAAGCCAGCCAATTTGTCTTGTGCTCTTTCCCTGCACTGTGTTAGGTACTTCGTGTTCCCCTGCTATGCAGAGTCTGTGTCCCTAATTTTTATCTTCTCTACCTTCCTAACCATTACTTCTTTTCTTTCTATGTCAGGAGAAAAAAGTCATTCTCAATGTCAGTATTTTAAAGTGTATTGGGATAATGGGCAAAAAGGAGATAGACAGGGTATTCTCCTGAAAGGTATGAAGGGCTTCCCTCAACCCGTTCTTTGTTCTGTATATGATGATAGTATGATTTGAAATCGAGTGTAAGATATTGCCATCAGTCCGGCTGGGTTCCTTGTTGTAAACAATAACATTGCAATAATTAGCATTATGCATTTCTAGTTTTGGGGGGGGCGTTCTGTTTTTGTTTTAGTTTGTTCTGGGGTTTTTTTGGATTTGTTTGGGGTTTTTAGTAATTGCTGAGCTACTGTAGAAGCATTAGCTAATACTCATTCTTGCTGGTTGGGTTAAGACATAGCAGGGGAGGACCTGAGGCCCACATACATCAATACCCTCTGCAGAAGTCTGGTGAAAGGTACCTCAAAGGAGAGTGTAAGAGCTCTGCTGTCAGATAACTTTGAAATATCTGCTTTTCCTGAAGCCTTTTCCTGGCTTCTAATAAATAGATATTGACTTCAGTATTGAAGCAAAACATTTGTCTTTTAGAAACAAACTGGGTGTTTTGGATATGTCCGTATAAAATCCACTCTCTAACATTTCTCTTGGTAACTTAGGCTTTCTTTTTCTTTTAAAAAAAAAAAAGTAAGTTGCAATACTTAGATAAATAAAATGCCAATGTAAACTTTTTTTTTGGTGGTTATTTTTTATTTTGATAACAGCATAGATCTTAATATCATATAGTTTAATTGCAAAGGGGATTAGATTTTAATTTCAAATGCCGTTTAGAGGGGTCTTGAGGTTTCAGGCTTATTTTTTTCTCATAAGTTTTAAGACTTTCTTCTTAATCCACAAAAACTAAATTCTTATATATTAATAGCAAGATATTGAGTCATCCTTTCATGGATGTTAGGAGATATTTAGGGAAGTGCAGCACATAATTATAGCACTCTAGTTGTAAATACAATTCTGCTGTGGCTTTAGATGGCCCTCAGTTTGTTTATTGCTTACCCCAGGACAGAGGTGGAGTGCCAAATATCTCTATGACAAAGACTGGCTCAACAATGGACACATGTGTGGATTATCGTTTTTGAAAGAGAACTACTCTCATCTTAATGCCAAAAAGATCGTGTCAACACATCACCTACTGGCAGATGTATATGGGGTAACTGAAATACTGCATGGATTGCAGCTGAAGATTGGGATACTGAAGTAAGTATCAGTCCAGGGTTTATTTTCCAGCTTTATATATTCAGGTAGCAGAGACTACCATTATTCTATATGCATTTTTCTCTCACATTGAAGTTCTTTCTTGTATAATATTTTAAATAATTCAAGTGCAAGATGTGGAGTACCCTCAGCTTCAGTGGGAGTTAGGTGTTCAGCACCCAAGCAGTTCTGGTCGATTGGGATTATTGGTGATTTTTTTTGGTAAATTTTGTGTTAAAGGGACATTCTAGATTTATCTTAAATTGATGAATGACCTAGGTTGATAATGGTGCTTATCAGTAGCTAAAATCTAGGAGAATTGAATGCTTAATAGTTCAGTGCTCTAAGTGGTGTTCTCTATAACTTGCTTTTTTTCCTCCCCTTCATTGCAGAAATAAGCATCACCCAGACCTTCATCTCTGGGCTTATTCAGGGATGAGAAAAGAACAAGAACAAAAAACTGTTGGGGTAGAGAAAAAGTTAGTGACTTTGCAGGATGCTGTTAATCCAGCTGAAAGGACGTGTCATAGTCAAAACCATAAAGAGCCACCCAGTATACCCCAGAAGATGGAAGAAACATATATCACAAGTGAGCACAGTTACCAAAAACCGCAGAGTTTTAGTCAAGACTACAAAGCAGTCACTGACCCTATGAGCTCAGATGATGAAGACACAAGCAGCTTTGAGGATGATCAGGAATATCACATGGAGAATAAAAACTGTTTACAATATTCTTTTAGAGACGGTGGCATGAATGAGCAGGTAAGTATCATTCTTCATCTGGGAAATTTTATTTGGAAAAGTGTGTTCAATCTGATTAAACTGAACTACATAGAGGTATTTAAAAATGTTTATTGCTGTAAGTTGACATATTTATCAAAAAAGTCAGCAGAAATCACTAGAAGCAAAGTTGGATCACTGAAATAGTTCCAGGAGAAGTATGTTCATTTCGGTGTATGAAATACAAGGTATGGTTAAAGTATTGCCTATGCTAAAAATTTATTCTCAATCTAATGTTTTGAGAGAAAGGAAACCCTATTCTTAAAATGCAGGGTCTTGGAACAGAATTTGTGGTTTTTACAAGGTGAGGAAAATGGGACAGGTTTCTCTTTTTGTCTCAGTTTGGTTATCTACATGCGTTAGGGGGTTTTTGTTGTTGTTTGTTAAACCAAGGGTTTTTTAATAGTGTCTATTATTGTACTGTATTCTTCTTTTAATAGCAGTACTACCTAGAGTGCCATCCACAAGTAATGATTTACTGACCTACTAATTTCACCTCATGTGCAACTGCTTTTCAGTCTTCTATATTGCATATTTCTTCTAATGAAACATTTTTAGTTGGGATTATATTTTGCTGTTTAAACATCTCTTTCTCATTTTTACATTAATGGTTGGAATCCATTATTTCGTGGAAAAGATCTGAAACTTGTTAATCTGGTTTTAGTGAACAGTTCTCTGAGCAAAAACCAAAGAGAACCAAACCTTTCTGTTTTCTACAATACCAGCTGTGTGAGGATAAATCGTCAAACTCATCCCCCTTTTGAAGTACAGTTTCTGGTGTGGAAGAAATGAGTATGATACATCTTTTTTCTTTTTAATGTTAGTTCTAAATGTGGCATGTAAGCTCTATAGTCTGAATGGGGAATTTTTGGCTCATTCTAGTTAAAAATACCTGTTTGTATGCTAAATTTGCTAAATTGCACAACTATATTCAGGTTTATAGTAAGGAGGCATGCAGCAGTGTCAAATACACTTGCCTTCCAAGAGTAGTTTAAATTGTTATTGTAAACAGGATAAATAGTGTAATGGTATTTAGAATTAAAGGGAAATATGCATGAGCAGTTAAACAAAACTAATATTTCCTTCAGAGATTCAAGCATATATCTAAAAAGCTAGATGCTCTCTCTTTGGCACTGTCCCAAACAGATCTCTTCTTGGTCTAAGAGTGTTCTTTCCTTTGAGGACACCTTAATCACCTTTCCAGTAGTCAGCCTTGATACTAAAATAAGGCCTTCTACCTAAACATGATAGGCATGGGAAGGGTCTCCTTGGTTTCTTCATGAACCTGTTTGCACTTGCCTTAAAACTGACATTGAAGGACCATTTTTAAATGATCTGATTTCTCTTTAAGGTGCCTTTTCTCCTCTCGTTGTCAAAGTTTGGTTGGGGCTTTGAATTTTCCTTTCTAGCATTCTTCAGAGCCTTTAATATTCTGCTTTTCCATACTGTTTTGTTTTACCCTAATCTGCAGTTCTGTTACATTCTTCCTTTTCTCTTCCAAGCACTGTTTGGATTGACTGTTATAATCCCTTTTTGGGCTATCCATTATCTTCTAAATTGTATTTAGTTTCCTTGGTTTTGCTTCTGAAAGCACAGGCCTTCCCCACGTGAACCTCCTGTTATTTCTTGTCCATGAGCTATATCCTGTACTCTTCTCCTGCCATCCCTCCTTGATTGCCTACATTGGTCCTATAGCTTAGAGGAGAACCTATTGGATTCAAGGAGCATTTACTAGCCATTTGAATAAATATAGAGGTCATAAGAAGAAAAAAAAAAAAACATTTATGATGTTATTTAGATAGTCAGTTACTTAGCTTTGAAATTTTTTCTAACTTGCTAGAGCAGGCTGAAGGATGATTTTGGTTTTAGAATGATATACTTGGATCCTTATGCAGTAAGGGAAAAATGACATTCCTCTGGCTTTAGAGAGGGTCTGAAAATTGTAAGGAATAGATAATTTCTTATTTATATTGGAAATATTTTGCATAAGATTACTAACAGTTTGAAGACTGAAAACACTGTGGAAGCAAACCCTATGTCTTCAGAGAAGAGATTTTAAATATCATAAAAGCATCAGAACTGTCTTAACTTTCAAATAAAGTCTTATCTCTGATACATAATTTTAACTCCTTTAATGAACATTATGAATATTAACAACACTTATCCCATCTGACTTGGTAATAAAGCTGCCTGCAAGTCAGTCAGAGTTTTATTTGTTTGGTTGGTGTTTTTTAATTGATTTTAAGTCTTAAAATGAAAGTCGAATTTTTTCTTTAAGTAGTTACTTAAAATCCATCATTTCCTATGTTCTTCTTTACCTCTCTTCTCACTCTTCCTATACTTGACTGGAGAAAGAAATATTTTAATAACAGACCTAACAGCATTTTTTTCTTACGTGGTGTGGAACATTAGCTGAGCTCTTCAGAGAAGTGTATTAATACAATTAAAGTCATTCTTTGCTTCTGCATTTGACATAAACTGACACTTGTGAGCACATGTATCTGACATTCTAGTCCTTAAAATAAAATCTTCAATAGTGAAAGAGCTTGATTGCATATAAAGTCATAGTGAATATAAAATGGAAGCTGTTAATCCTGCTAATTACTGGATGCTGAGCATTTTTTAACTCATTAAATCTGATCTACTTCCATTCAGTAGCTGAAACATCAAATATAGAAAGATTAGGAGCTTGTGTATTATCTCTGGCTTGCTGTGAAGGTACTAATTATTTCAAAGAAGTCAGTCTTCCTCAGATACTGTGTTTACATAACTCTGCATGTTACTGTAACTGTCCCCACACATGTTCAGTTCTGCCCCAGACTTGTGCTTGGAAGGTAGGTGGGGTCATAGCAGGTAGGAAGAGAAGTTTTTTGTCTTAATCAGCAAATAGAACAGATTGCCCAGAGAGAGTGTGGAGTCTCTCCCTCACCATCTGGACACAATTCTGTGCCATGTGCTCTGGGATGACCCTGCTTGAGCAGGGAGGTTGGACCAGGTGACCCCCTGTGGTCCCTTCCAACCTGACCCGTTCTGGGATTCTCTGAAATAGGATGTCCAACTTATTTGTGCACAATAGTGCCTGTTGACATCTTAGATACTTCTGCATTGTAGGGAGTTTTCTGTGGAAACCAATCTTAGGATTTTGCACATTTTTGGTGGCAGTAGACCCATGCAGTTCATCACTTTATCTTTTAAGTTGCTGTTTATATAAAAATGGCACAGAAGTACAGTCTGTCTTACTGCATTAAACAAAGTATTCAAGCTGATAAACTTCAGTATTAGGGAAATGAGGCAAAAGGTATAGATGCTTATGTGGAATTTGCATTTTGTTTAATTTAGTCTATTGTTGTGTCATGATATGTGGCTTTCTGAGTAAGCTTTTTGTCATGTATACAGAAGTACAGTTCTAAGCCAGCAGAGTTTATCATGTAACTCTAACATTGAAATCAACACCAGAAATTAAAACAAAACAAGAAACAATCTTAAATGGCAATTTTTTTCTTTCTGTTGCTCCTATGAAGAATTCTGCTGAAGGAAACACTGTGTTTGTTTGTAATGAAAGAAAAGGCTCAGAAGAACAAGTGGACACACATCTTCAATGGCAGCTAAATCTCCTCACTCATATAGAGAATGTACAGAATGAAGTCACCAGCAGAATGGACCTGATTGAAAAAGAAGTTGATGGTAACTGCATTGCCAGATTACTTGTTAATGTACCTGTAGCAGCATGTCTCATAACTAATGTGTTCAAAGTGATCTGAGGCACTGAGGACAGATTTTTAAGTATTCTGTTCATATTTTGGTCCCAGAATTATAAGCAGAGCTTGTACCCTTCCCCCTTGTACCCCACCCCCTTCCACAAGTTTTCAATGCCCAATTAAGTAGCTTAAGCACTCAGAACTCCTGAGCTTAGGCTCAGACTTCAGAAAGCTTAGATAACTTGTCTAGTCTTTGTCCAGATATGGATCATGAAGCTGATGGCTTTTTCTACAACTGTAGTGATTTTTGCCTGATTGTTCTAGTAATTGACAATATTTAGGGAAAAAAACGGTGCTTATTGTGCCTTCAACTTTGGGTTTTTATTATTAGTAGGCAAGTGGTTTTGTGAAGACAATTCAGTCTTCATGAGAAAACTTGAATGAAATTATAGTGCACGAGAATACTGCAGCACGTGTCTGTGACTTGCCAGTCATAGAAACTAGTAATCAGGGGAGCTTGTAGTCTAATCCTAGGACTCCTTAATTAATCTTCTAACAAATAAAGTTGTCTTATTTCTATTTGCAGTTTTACTTCCAGTATCCCTGCTTTTCCTAGGTAGTTTCTAAACTAGCAGGATTGACCTTTTCCCTTCTCTGTTTCTACAAGCAGAGAAATTCCTTGAAAACATTTGTTGAAGATTGGAAAACCATTCTGTAATCTGGACCTTGTCCACAGGAGCCTGTTAAAAGGGCAGAAGCAAGCCTTGTGTTTAAGGGTTGCATTTTCTGTTCCAGAACTGTCAGAGGAGACCATGAACTGAAGTTGCTTTTATGTGTGTAGAGGGTAAATTGTGAGCCAAGGATATAATTTGCTCCCAGATACCTTTTTATAGCAACAATCAAATCAGAAGTTTGAGTTGTTCAAGAGAAATACGGAATTAGTTGGTGTTTCCCTGACAAAATTTCTTCTGTTGAATAAAAATCACAGCCTCAGTGTATTTTCCATTTTTATGAAAGACAAAGTAAGAAAGAAAAGTTTAATTTTTATGGAAGCTGTTTCTCTAAGACTTACTCTAATCAACTTCTTCCTTTTCTTTCTGTAGTTTTAGAAAGCTGGCTTGATTTCACTGGAGAACTGGAACCACCAGATCCTCTGGCAAGATTGCCTCAGCTCAAGCGACGTATCAAACAGCTCTTAATTGACATGGGAAAAGTACAGCAAATAGCAACACTTTGCTCTGTATGACAACAGGAAGAATAAAGAAGTAAAAATAGGTTCTTTACAGTGAATTTTCTTATTAGCCACAAGACTGACAGGAAGACAGGAAAAAGCTGAGCATTTATATGGTTCTTTGCTGATTACATTAGTAGCCTGAAGCTATAGAAAGAAGAGAGGAAGTTTAGAGTCAGGAATCTGTTTTATTGAAAAGATGAATATTCAATGTCCAGGCTTCAAAATTTTATATAATATACTGAGAAATGTCAATTTCTCAGGATTTTAACATGTTAAACAAGTAAATCCCCAGCTACAAGAAAATTCAACAAACAAAAACTCTGCGAAGAGCAATGCTACTATTTTGAAACCCTTGGCAAACATTTCTAAATTAGCAGAATTCAGCTGACTAAAAATGCAATCCTCTTATCTTGCTAGTGAAAGATAGATACAGAGGGAGCTGTATCTTCTCTTCAAGGAAGGTTTTTAGATTATTTCTTTCTCTTACGAATGTTCAGGAAAACGAACCTACTAGCTTTGATTTTTGGAAAAAATTACTTGTCATGGTCTCTCTTTTAAAATCTTTTTAAAATAGAAATCCCTAGAACAGTACCCCTAGGCTCCTTTAAAACAGAAGTGGAAAATAGTGGTCAGATGTGCCAAATAATATTAAAATCACTGAGATGAGAGTTTGATTATGACTTAGGTGAAGGTTTTTTCCAAAGTCCTACTCAGTGCCAGCAATCCATCCAAAATTGTATCTAGTTTGTATTTTTTTATGTTCTATAGCAGTATTCAGGAATCAAGGTACAATTTTCGTCCTGGGTAGCTCTAGTCTGGTGTTGGCCCTTTGAAAACTTCACCATCCTCAGTGGGGATGAGGAATAACAAGAGCAGCAAAACTGCCTGTGGCTGTGGAAATTCTGAACCACTAGAGGAAAAAAATCACAAGATACCTTATCCAAGTTCTTTTTATAAAATTTTTCAGCTTCAGAGGATGAAATGTCATGAAACCAAAGGCAACCTACTTGCTCTGTTAGCTCTTGCTGGATTTTGAGCCCAGGACTTTTCCTGTGCTGCTAAGTTGCCGCTGTACCCAGTGCTACATCCGTGTCTGTGTGTGTATGTATATGTGTATAGATACATGTACATATATACATACCATACACATTTCTGTCTACACATGTCTAGTTTTATTACAATAGACTACAAGAACTGGTGGTTCATATTACCTTTTAACAAGCAGTTTCTAAAATTGAAAATAATGTATGTACAGGTTTTGAAATTTGTAAAATATGACTGTTAAAAGGAGGCTATTTAACTGAGGACATTAAGATACTTGAACATTTTATGCCTCATGTCTGTTTATCAGTTCTAGTTATCTGTATAAATGCATTTTAGAACCGATAGACAGTAAACTTGAATTTACCTTTTGATAAGAGTACAAGCCACTGTACATTCAAAAATTATTTAAATTTGCAAACACACTGTTCTATATGTAAGGTACTGTATGTAAAACTGTTTATTAAAACTATTCTGCATACTCTACATTTTCCACTTTTCTTCCTGATCTACATACAAATGTAAAAAAGAAGTGATTGTTATTATGTACAGACCATCAAAAAATCTTGGAATACCTTTTAAGGATGCATACAACTGAAAAATGTGCCAAAGATGGATTATCTGGGAAAGACTTTGCAACCAGTGCATTGAACTTTCATGATAAAACCATTATAGAGAAAGAAAGCAGCGTGGCTGGTTCATTGCTAAAGTAAACCTACCCTGACCTTTCCTCTCTGTCTGTCATACCTGAAGTGAGTTATCACTCCTGATGGCCAAAGCAAAACATAAACCCTTGTTACAGAGCGGTTGCTATTTAAAAAGTCTTCCCACATCAAGCTTGTAGGAGACATCACAGAGCTGCGTTGATAACATGGAATTATGGAATGGTTGGCAACTCCATAATGCAGAAAGAACATTATAGCTGTGGAGTTGTTGACATTTTATAGTAGCTGTTAATAAATACTCTGTGTTATATAGTTGATGCTTAAATAACTGCTTCAAACATGAATAGTTGAGTGACCTACTTGCTTTTGGATATGTGAGACTTTTTTATAAACTATTCACTTGCTGCATATCCTTGAATGTGGTACTGTGTGTACTGTATAAGAGAAGTGTAAATCCAGATGAATTACTTTGAAACAAAGTGGAGTGTATTTACAGAATTTATACAGCATACACTGTAGCAATATTATGCAATGTGTGTGCATGTGTGTGATGTAATATAATTGTAAATGTTACTGAAGGTGAAGGTGGACTTGGAGAGTTCAGGGGGGGAGGACAGAGGTTTTATTCTTACTACAGAGATGGAGAAATGGTATCCTGAAAAGGAAATTCTAAGGTCAAAGTTGAAGTTGCCCTTGCAGCTTTATTGTGTCTTCTGTTTGTTTGTGTAATGGCCTCTTAATTTACACAAATATGTAATTTTACCCCTCAAGATCCTGCCTTGTTCAGGATGGACTGTACTTACAAAAACAATCTGTTCAGTATTTTTTTTATGTTCATTGTGTAGTCATGTATTATAAAATTTCCTGCAAGCACTCATATCTTCTAAGAAATACAATCTCGATGTCCGTACGGACCATGCTATGTATGATACATCGTGTACTGCTTGAATGTTTCACAAACTTGTCTGGGTTTGCTTTCTCAAGTCGTGGTGCTGGTCTGTAACATATGGACATTAGTTTCTGATCCCAGTTTCTCAAGTATTCAAAGGTTTGGGATGCTTTTGAGGTTTTTCTTTTAAACACAAGTCAAGTGCCATAAAAATGCTAAGTGTTTTGCACAGAATGTAACCTACAGTTGATTGCTTTGCTCGTGTGCCAGTCAACCCCAGTGTGATCTGGCTCTTACCAGTATTTCTTCCTAGTTGGCCTTATCGAGAGAATCTTATTCCTGTGGGCATAATTTTCCATCTGTCTTCCTGCTTCCTCTCTAAATAAGCCAGGGATATACACTCAGTCTAGTTGCAACATCATTTATTGGAGTGTGAATTGTGACTGCATTGTTTGATGGAGGGGACAGACACTCTGAGGAAAAAATAGTATATGGTAATATAAGGACTGTTTGATACATGTGCACAGAAAGGCAAAATGTTTAAATTTGCAGCCTTCTTTCACTGAATAGGAGTTCTAAATAGTAGCAGACAAAAGGGAAATGCCGTTTTACAGAAGCCTCTTGTGATTTCACAGAGCTAAATGGCAAACTTTTGGAGCCTTCGAATGCCCAGTTTTTTGTCTGAGGGTTAGTTAGAGGTTTGTTTGTTTGTTTCTTTTTTTAATGGAGGTATCAGGGTGATGTAATTTCAAAGCCTGCTCCTACTTGTGACCATACCGAAGGCATCTACATCAGAAATTCTGTGTTTCAGTTGCAGTAATGGCAGGACAGCAGTACTGCAGTCATAAATGAAACGTAGTGTTGGTGCTGTGCTCTGGTATGACATGATGGGACTGCCACGTTCTGGTTACAAAATGGACATACTTCAGGTCATATCGCAGGGAATGGGTTGGAAGATGCTTCCTGTTAACCCTTTTCTTGGGTAGCTGTAGGTTGAATAGTGCCCATATTTTGGATATTCTGGCCTTAGAAGCATAGGTCTGTGTTCAGCTGTGGAATGGTTTACAGTGGTAGAAGCCTGTCATTTTCTTTCAAATAGACAAAGAAGATGGGTTTCAGTTATCTGATAGATTTCCTGTTATTTGCTGGGTGGCGAAGAATTGAAACTGTTCTTCCATGGATGCAGTTGTCTTGTATGGCTGACAGTCACCTGTCTCTCTTAATTTTGTCTCTGAGCTTCTACATGTGGTCATCTGTTCATTCTGCAGCTTGCATCTCTTTCTGCTTTCATTCTTCAGCTTTCTGCACTCTGGCTTCTGTGATGCCTGGAGGGTTTCACTCCTCTGTTCTCATGCCCAGTTCTTCCTGGCTGCTGTGGGAAGCAGTCAGGGGGAAAGGTCTCTTTGGCTTTTCTGTCCACAGCCTCCAGAGTGTCCTGGGACTTGTGTACAGTTGGAGTGTGTGCACCATAATCAAAATCTCCGGGTGTTTTTGCTGCCTTTCTTAAGCCTCTTCTGTCTTGTGCAAGTGGTGATCTCCCTCTACTCCCATCTGACTTCTAACTTAACTAGACTTGAATTAATATTACAGCAAAACCCCTCTGGCACTGTTGGGCTCCAGCACTCCTTACCAAACTGAGGGTTGAGGTGCAAAGGAGTCATTCAAACATTACAGTAAAATTATAAAAGTATTCGATGTTGTAAACCACACTATTTTTCCTTTGTATTTGAAGGGAAACTGTAACCATTTTTCTTCACTGGAACTTTAAAAGGCATGAAACAGATCCTGAACTGAACTGGAGCTTGATGTAAAAATCAACAAGTGGAAGGTGGGCAGGGCTCTGCAGGCAGGGGCTTCAGAGCCCCAAGAGCAGTCAGGCTGTTCCAACTGCCTTGCCCTATTAGTAGCTCTGTGGAGGTGCTGGTGTGTAAAGGGGGTGTGTGCAATGATGCCATTCATTTGCAGGCAGGATGGTTTAGAACACTGGAACTATAGGTTTTCGCTCTACTGCTTAAAATGTTTCAGTATATGCACCTTAATTTTGGAGTGCTTATTAAAGTCAGAGGCTTAATCACTTTTGAAATGCCCATTGCTATTCTCATGTTTTATTAGCTCACAATTTTTTTCTGTTGTACTGATTGCATATGGCTTTAGGTGAGGATTTTGCAGAGGCTGTTTGAAATGCTTCAGTATTGGTTTCTATTATACTTTGTTATATCCTGGGCACTGGGTGTGGCGGTCTGTCTTTAGCAATAAATATTATACACTATGTGTATATCTGTTTGTATATGGAAAACAAATACAGAGCATGTAACGATGGTGAAAATACACTGCACCGAGTGCAGATTGTGCGTTTGGCAGCCACTCTGCACCAGCCTGAACAACCCAAATGAAAAATTGGAGACCACGTGGAGACAATGAACTAGCATGAAAAATCATTCAGGACAGAAGTTCCCCTCCCTTACTCCATGGGCTGGATAACTAAAGCTAGTTCAGTTGCTGTTTGCTTCAAACAGCTGTCTTCCTTTCCTGGAAACTGGCCAAGCCTCCTCTGTTCGGCTGTAGCCACGTGCGTCAGTGTATTGTCACTAAACACTCTGAGAGAGGCAGCACTGCACTATGATTAAATCTTCTATGAGAGAAGCAAAATACTTCCTTCTGTGATTTGTTTTTTATAATAGCAATAATGTTGACTGCATTCTAATACTCACAATAAAGGTCTGTTGAGATTGTTATGTGCCTGGGCTCCCATTCCGTGGACTTTTCTTCTGGTGAGCTAGTGAGTGTTTGCACATGTTTTAAAGCATTAGGGAATCTTCAGTTGTGTGTTTAGCCTGTAGTCCATAGGTTATGTGCAGTTGTTGATACTCATTTTTCTACATTGCAAGGCTTGAGGGAATCTTCAGTTGTGTTTTAGCTTGTAGGCAAATGATACAATCAGTAAATTATTTACAGTACTGAATTACTTAATATATGTGACAAAGTAATTAGAAGATTTTTCTGTTCCTGAACTGTTTTGGTGTTTTAACAATTTCGGGGTTTGAGTTTTGCAATGCACTTTATTCTTTACAGTCAGTGTCTTTCAACATGTTCACAGTGATGGCAGCTCTTCTTGTGGGCAGACATGTGCCTTTGTACATTGTCATTACAAAGTAAATTTAATTTGCTTTTAGTAATTTATTTTAATAACATCCACAAGTTGTTCAAGACACTACTGTGGTAGAAAACAAGCAAACAATGCTATAAAAGTTCTTCTCTTAGACATCCTGTGGACAAGGGCACAAAAGATAAGCAGCAGATGAATGAAATTGGACAGAATCTCACTAAGTTACTGACATTGACTATTTTTTTGTTCACAGAAAAGGTAGATATGATCATAAATGTAATGAACTTAAAAATTTTAATTCTGAAACATTTTAATCATTGTTGAAGGGACCGTCTCAAAGCAGGCTCTCAAACTTAAGATATAAGACCAGATTCAGATCTTAGAGGAACACACTGAAATACTTTTTTTAATTAGCAGACTTTCTGAAGAAGAGGTTTCCTGAGTCAGACCAACCATCTGGCCAGCCCAGAGTCTTGTCTGCAGTAGAAATAGGACGTCAGATCTGTGCAAACATACTATGAAATATCTGTATTAATTGGCCTTTCCCTAAATGTATCTTTCGCTTCTTGCAAACTGAGGGTTCCTTTACCAAAATTTTTACATCCATTGGTTTTATCAGTCACTTGACAGAGCTGGGCTTAAGTTTAATCCATCTTTTTCATTGGTGGCTTATGGAATTCACAGCTTTGTTGTGTGACAGGAGCTGTGTTTGTCCTTGAAGTTCCTTTCTGACTCCACTGGCTCTACACTGTTCCCTTTAGTTCAGAGAAGGTTAAATATTGCATTATTGAAAAGACCCAAAGCAGTTTTGTCCCACCAACACCATGAGTTTGGCACCCTGTTGCTGTCCTTGTGTGACTGGTGGTGACTTTTCTCACTGCCTCAGCTTGTTTTTGTCTAATATTGAATCGATCCAAGGTGCAAATCCTGTGTGTCATTGTGGGTTGCAGAGCTGGCTCCTGCTTGAGGTTTCAAAGCAATCTGCATCCCAGGTGTTGTACCTATTTTTCTACCTGGAATCACTGTGGTACTATTGGATAGAGGAAAACTCTGTTATCTTCAATGAATAAGTAAGAAAAAAAGCCATTTTACCTGTCCTAGAAATGGCCAATTCCTGCAGGGACAAATGCAAATTCAAATATTCTTACATGGGCTTCTTTAGGTTCTTCTGTCACCAAAGGCACTTTTCCAAATGGTAAGTTATAATTTAAAATTTGACAAGTCCTGTGCCCTCTTTTCTGATCTAGCCAAGTTTAGCATGGAAATTACTGAAATTTCCCTATCGTTCTTTCAAGTTGAAGAACATGTCATGTATGAAGTGAGTACACCGGAAAGTGTATTATCTGGGGCTGTCATCTTGTCATCTTTGAATTTTGCATCACATGAGGACTTAATCAGAGATGATAGAGATAAGTGCTTCACGAGGTCTTGGAAAGAAATGTGCTGAATGTAAACCTTAGTTCTCTATCTGTAAGTGTAACAAATGGTGTTAATTTATTTTTATGTGGCTTTCTTAAAATGTATGAGAGGATTGTCCTACACTGGTGCTTTATTTAACACAGAAAAACAGTTTATTGTTTGAAATTAATGAACTGATTGATGTGAGCATAATTTCACAATGTTTTCAGTTCTTAAAATTTTTGCTTCCAATTTGCTGCCTCATTCGGGAGGCTCCCTCCAGTTCTTTTTTTAAACTAAGATTGACTTCTCAGGCTCTAATTTTATTGGGGTAAGAGTAACTTTTCTGTGGGTACAGATGTCTGTCTATTTATATACAGGAATCATTTATCCCTGGGCCTTTCGTTATGTAAAATTGCAGTTGCACTACTGTCTCTTCTGCTAAGAAAGTGTATGCAAAACTGGAACAATGAATAAATGTCTGCTTCTTTCTTGAGGTTTGTGATTTCAGTGTCTCATCTCACTGACCTTTATTTTTCCCCCAACAGTTCTAGTTTGTAGTATAGATTGAGTAGCTTTTGCCAGTGAGTACAACAACAAAACCCTCATTTCCAGCACTAGAGCAATGATTTTGAAGGCATTACCGTTTTGAGGCTATACTGGCCACAGGGACCTTTTCCACTTACTCCTTTTCTGCTCTTCATTGGTGAGCTAATTTGAGATGTTACTCCATCTTTTCTCAGGTGCTAAAAATAAAGGTCAATACCATTGTTCCTTCACTGAAGGTTACACAAGGCTTTTCTTATTTTGTATTTGACCAGCCATAGATTGAAAAGTGCCTCTTTGTCTCTGATGAATGTGAATTCTACACATTGCTTTGTAAAGAACTTTTTTTCCTTTTTAATCCACGGGCTCTTGCATCCCCTTGAACGTGCACATACCAAGATGCCCACCTTGGTTTGACGCACATCTAGAAGTGGTTTAAATGATGCCAATTGCCAAAATTCCTTTTCTCACTTGGTTTTTTAAGAGACTTTTAAGACTTGGCTGTTCTTCCCAACTTGAGAAGTTCATAGGTTGTTTTCTGAGTGTTTCTGAAGGAAATAAAAGTCTTCTTGGGAATCAGCAGTATGTAGATATTGTGAGTTTGTGCTTCTTTCTGGTAATAACCCTTTGATACTTCCTGCTTTCCTGTCTGCCTTTCTCCATTATCAGCCTTTCATAGCAAAGAATAAAGAAGGAAAGTGAGTGGCGACCTTAATGAGCTCCTTTCCCTATTTGCTGTGCAAGGACCCTGAATGACACTTTTCTAATAACTTTAGAAAATTGGACTAAATCAGTATCACACGCAGACCCCAAAACACTCTGGAGATGTTTCATTGGCTTGGAGACATCACAGTACCTGCAAGCACCGACCCTGCTGCCCCTGCAGAGCCTGTCTGTGGCGCTGGGCTGGGCTCTCTCCTGTTGTTCCCCTGTGTCTGCTCCACTCTGCGGGGCTCAGACACGAACCTGAGGCTCTTGAAGCACCCTTGGGTCAGAAATACATGTTATAGTCAAACTTTTCTTCTTTCCTGATTTAGCCATGCTAGTGCTAATACTGGTTATTTAGTTGGATTCTTTTGCTCTGCATGGATGTTTCCCTACAAATGCTATGCTAATCCAGAAATTCAATTTCTTTCTGTGCCTGCTTGATCAGGGCTGTTACAGGATTTGTCATCTTTATGCCTCTAAAGGTTGCCTTTTTTTTGTCTGTCCTCTACACTGGATGTGTTCTTCATTTTTTCCCAACTTGATCTTTTTGCAGGCTGTTGACTTTGCTCAAGTCCAGAATAAAAGTAAATTCCAAATAAAGTCCACTCATTTTTAAAAGCCTAGTCATGCTAAAGCAAGCTTGTGCTGCTCTTGGAGATCATATTTACCATATCCATCAAACACCATGGCATGACAGTGGTCTACAGCCAGCACAGGAGGATGCTTGGATCACTGCTGGCATGACCTTAGTCTGTGGAGAGTATCAGCAGAGTTGTTTCTAGGCTGTCTAGTACCCATGAACCACAAACAAGAGTGCTGCTCTCACTTCTTCTTGAGATCAACTTATGTCCAGCTTCAAACATGTGCTGTTATTATTTAAGTAATTATTTCAGACCAATTTATCCAACCACCTTTGTACAAGTGAGAGTGAGTTCTCGTAACTCCTGGTGCAAGTTAATGCTGACTCACATTTACAAGACGTGGCCAATTAACAAGTGAAACTCTGGAACCGAGGAAATAATATTTCTCATATGTTTTAGGTTGAGGATCTTGCATGTAATTAGTACCAAAAAGCTTGACTTAAGAAGCTTCATGGTCATACTGATCTTACAGCTGGAAGATGAAGCCCAAGAAGTGAAGCAGCTCCTGTCAGATACTTGTCTGTGTTAAAGTGCGTGGTGCAAGTGAGAGTGAAAGCAAAAGATGGAATGTAATTGACTCTGATCCTCAATTCACTTTAGCCAGTGGGGTGCATCCATCCTGTTTTTCACTTAGTAAATAACCACATCATGAGTTATATTCACTCCTAATGTGCGGCGCCCAGAGGTCTAACTCTGGTCTGTCCCTCAGCAGGCTCAGCTCTCTGGAAGTGCAAAGAAGTGTGATTCCACTAGGGAGCACAGAGCCTGGCTGCACCCCAGGGCAGGTGAGGGCCAGAGCTCTGCCCAGGGTCACGCCAATATGCTCAGTTTACCTGCTGGAATAACGGAGCCCCCCTGCCACCCACTGTGCCTGCTGCCACTTGGCTCAGTTGTGCTCCCTGGAGCGGGGATGAGAACTGGCTGAGGAGAGCCAGGAGGGCAGTTCCAGCTGAGAGAGCATCTTGCAGTTTGCTCAGAAGCATCTTGTGCGTCACTCACCCAATTCTGTGTCCAGCCAGCAGCACAGAAGTGAACCCATCCCTGTGATGGGCACTATAAAAAGGCAGTGAAGGCTCTGTGGGGTGCTCAGAGCTGCCTCACGGACAGAAGGGGATGGGGCTCTCCCGTCACGAGATGGGCTCCATCCCGTTTTGTACCCTCTGTTGCTTTATTAGCATAGCAACAGCCAATATATTTGGTAAGTACACTTGTGCTTTTCCTCTGCCTGTGTCCAAGGGTGACTGATCTTTGTGCTGCTCTGTTGTCATGATGAAGTATATAATAATCTTGAATCTTGCATGCTGCAAACTTAGCTGGTTATTGTGTGCTGTACGGACTGAGGCTGGGCTCCAGGTTAAATACTAAACTATAAGGATTTTTAAGTGGTCGGGCGGACCTCAGTTTGTACACCTGGATTTTGAGTGAAAAAAAAATTTTCTCAAGGGCTAGAGAAGGAGCATAGGTCAGAAAAGGTGCTGCTGCAGGGTTATGAAGGTCCTCAATCACATTTTCTTCTTGCAAGTGCCATCATCTAATTTAGGCTTGAACCTTAAGTTATTGGATAGTGTGCTGGCCCCAGTTCTTTGGCCTGAGTTTGATAGTCCTGCACAACCAGCAATTTGAATCACTGAACTAATTAGTCATTTAGCTCAGATGTCGTGATGGACCCTCTCTAGCACTGTGCACAGGGGTCTCCACACATCCCACAGCAGCTGGTGTTTGAGGTGAAAATGGGGAGCTTTGCCTACGTGTTGTTCTCTGTAGATGAGATCACCTGAAATTTTGCAGTCTCACGAAAATTTTCACATGATCTCAAAAGGACACAGTAAAAACTCACAGAGGCAGATGTCATTGAGAAGCATTAGAAGCACAGGAACCATCTGCAGCTGTAGAAGTTCCATGAGCTGCAAATTATTTCAGGCTGAAAAGCATTCAGAATACTCATGATGTATTTGTACTATGGTGTGTGATTGCACTCAGACCAAATACTGGCTTAAGTGAACCTTTGGACTAAATTGCTGTACCTGTGGGTTTGTTTGCTGTATTTTTATAAACTAATCAGTGGTATTGGGAGCATGGCATTCATCAGATTTTGAGGATGAGGAAGGTGTCAGATCAACTAATCTGCTCTGTAAAAAAGAACTCATTGAATTTCATCATTCTACATTCTACATCTAAAACAGCAGCAAATACAGCTTTGAATGCATTAAAAATTTGCTGAGTGGTTTCAGTAGTTAATTGTTTGCCCCATTGAAAGTCGAGAGTGCTCCTAATATGAATTAGACTGATGCTACTGCTAGAAATTGATTATTTTAAAATCTTTCATGAGATTAAGAAGAAATACCTATATTTTTGGTGAAACAGTGAGTGACTTAGCTTCAATAAAGGGTAATTACTCAGAAAATTTAATAGTGATGTGCGTGGTTATGCAAAGGGCTCTTTTGTGGTTATAGGCACAACTAAGTAAAGAACCCCACATACCAGAAAATTATAGCCATGCCAGTACAGAACAGAGCTGAAATTAGCTAAACACAGGCCTGGGAAAGAGGTTCATGATCATCTCCACCGTGTGCTCATCCTGCAGCTGGCAGAGCAGCGGGTTGGTTCAGTACCTCCCTGTGCTGTCCCACACGGAAAGGCACACAAGGAGCGACGGGGAAAGAGCCAGGGAGGACCCCTGAACCTGGGACTGATCCCCTGCAGCACTGGCACTAACAGGGTTTTGATAAGAATGGGTTTGTGGTGAGACCACCCTTAGGTGTTTATCTTCTTGCTCTTTTCAGAGTATCAGACTGATTCCCAGCCATTGCGTCCATGCGAACTTCAGAGGGAAAAGGCTTTTTCAGCAGGAGAAGCCTACATTCCTCAGTGCTCAGAGGATGGCCAGTTCAGGTAATTCATCCCTGCTATTAATGTGCTCCCATAGGATGTGACCTTTCATTGCTAATCAAAGTTTTAGCCTGTCTTGGAGATCCTCTGTATCAGTGGACTGGAGAATGAGAGGTGCAGGAGACTTGAAGTGACTTCACTGAGCCATGTTGCAGATTCAGCCTCTCCCAAACGAATTCCCTGTTGTTGGAAATAATCTCTGGGTTAAGAAGTCAATCTACGACTAATAGGCTAATCTTGGCAGCATCATTTGCATGTCAAATATTTGGTGCAGCTTGCAGTGTGGTGCAGTTTGCTGTCTTCCTACACGTGCTCATGGGTGAATGTGTGTGCCAGCTGGCACAGCTCAGCCGAGTAACTGAGAACTTATCCACCCTTGTTAGTGGCACAGTCAGGTTTCCTTCTGAAAGCAGTAAAGGAACTAAAAACCACACAGTGAACAGTGATTTAGAGAGCAGCATGTTGCTCGAAGGTGCAAGAACTAGCAAGTTAAAGCTGAGGCTGAGTATAGATTGTAATTTCTCTCTATTATCTTGTTTTTGCCTCTGGTGGCAACTGTGACCATTCTAGATTTGACTTAGAAACTGTCTCAACATGTATGGTGAATCTCAGATAATGGAGAATTAGGGTTCTGTCCAACCTGCTTCCTTCCTCAATGACTCTAAACCACATACCTGCAATTCCTGAAGAGTTCAGAGAATTATTAGAATTAAGGGTTCCCACTGATCAGAGTCACCAGAAATTCAGCTCTTGCCAGTTGCATTATTTCTAATTTTAAAGTATTTGATTTGGTTTGATTTGCTTTATAGTTTTGTTTATGTCTGGTACTGACCGAGGACTCCACACACACAAAGTAAAATATGTTACTTGTGGTCTTCTTCAGGACAGTCCAGTGCAGTAGGAATGGTCTTTCCTGTTGGTGTGTAGATGAGAATGGTGTTGAGGTTCCTGGCAGCAAACAGAATGGATATCCCATATCTTGTAAGTAAAAAATTTCTATTTTTGCTCAGATTGAATAAAGAACCATTTAAATCTGCATTTGAACTGCTGAAATCAAGAACAGGCTAGCCCCAGACTTTGATGGACTCTAGTTTGTGGTAATTTCCTAGGTCTTTCTAGTGGAAATTCTGGAGTTTCTTCAGGGCTTATCATGGAAACCTGATACACCTGGATGTCTGTATTTATGAAGGTCCCAGTAAGATAAATTATGAATGAAAGATTGATTTAGTGTAATGGCTTTTGAGTTGAAGAGCTTCAACTCCATCTGTGGTAGGCTTCTCTATACCAATTTTCATAACCTCAAGTCCATAAATGTCCTCACACCACCTGGGTGACAGACTTAGAACTTGTAATTCTGAGAAAACTCAGATGTTGCCTCAATGACTGACTCAGTGCCCAAAAAGAACCTTCCTCTAACAGTGCCCCTCTCTGGTACTTCAGGCTTGTCCTTTTGCCAGCTGCAAAAGCAGAGGATCTTGGTGAGCCGATATATCAACAGCAGCAGCATCTCCTACATCCCTCAGTGCCTGGATTCAGGGGCTTTTGATGAGGTGCAGTGTGACATGGAGCTGGGGCAGTGCTGGTGTGTAGATCCAGAAGGAATGGAGATTTATGGCACCAGACAAAGAGGAAAGCCAGCACAGTGTAAGTAATATTCAACAAAATGATGGGGTTTGTAGTTTTGAAAGGCTTGGTGTGAATAGGGACCCATAAGATTATTGAGTCCAATTCCCTGCTCTTTGTAAAACCAAGATGATGCACCTCAGTGTCCATGCTCAATGTAACAAATGTAACCCCCTTTTAAGCAACAGGGTGGCCATTCAGCTGTTTGTGGAAGTTAATACACAAATAAACATTACCTC
The DNA here is from genome assembly GCA_013398955.1 of Callaeas wilsoni. Lineage (NCBI taxonomy): Eukaryota > Metazoa > Chordata > Aves > Passeriformes > Callaeidae > Callaeas > Callaeas wilsoni. Next base: position 65,787 of record VWPU01002214.1, read on the forward strand.
TTTTCCCCATTAGGTCCAGGGAACTGTGAGATCCGAGACCGTCGCATCCTGCACGGGTTTGGGGAGAAGAGCCCACCACAGTGCTCAGCAGATGGAGAGTTTCTGCCTGTCCAGTGCAAGTTTGTCAACACAACAGACATGAGTGTTTTTGATCTTGTTCATAGTTACAACAGGTAAGAGCTCAGGCTTCTGAATCAGAAAGGTGATCCTGCATACCACTTCAAGGCACCGTCTGACTGCTTTTTTGTGATTTTTGCCACATGAAGCCCTTATTCTGTAACTGCACATGGTATTATTTCCTGTTAGAGAATGGAACAAGTGAAAAAACCTTTTTCTTCTGAATTAAATTTTCTGATTTAAAAAAAAAAAAAGATCTTCCATCCTTGCAATCTAATTGGTATGTCTTCACACAGCACTGGATACTGCATTGTGATCTGTAGTTGGAAAAGTAACCAGGGCTACCTTTGAGACAGACAGACAACAGCAAATGAGATAAATGCAGAAGGAACAGAGGAATTTGGATGGATATATGAGGTAGGAAAGACAATTCCATATGGGAGATGAAAGCAGATGGACAAGTGGTAACATGCAAAGATGAGATTCCATCTGATCATGAGACCCTCTTACCTATTTAGGCAGTGCCAGAGTTGCTCACATGGGTGAAGCAGCAAGTGATGAACAGCTGTGCTGTTGCACAACTGGCTTTGGGTGGTTGCAGAGGGCTGGGGAGTGCTTCAGAACACCGGATCAAATGCTCATCTGTGGGGACAGGAAGCTGTTGTCCCATGGAGGAGCTGGGAATTAATACTGTGATGGAGACGTAAGGGATGGGCAAGGGGAACTGCTGAGAGAGGAGTTTGTTTTGGCACAGATGTTTGGGCTCTCCAGAGAAACCTTTCAGAGTCTCGTGAAGAGCCACCGACTTGGCACCTCAGTCAGCACCAGTTTCCCTGGTGGAGGGCAGTGCACTAAGCATAACATTTCACTGTGACTTGGCTCTGTAGCAGCAAAGACATTTTATTGTAAATGTTAGTTTTGCTGTTTGGAAGGGTTTCTATTTTTAATTTAAAACTAAAAGACAGGTCTGAATGCACAGTGCAAATTTGTCAGAGCTTCAGGAGAGGTTATTTTGGCAAGAGAAACATAATCCAGCTCTTTTGTTTGTTGGTTTCTGGAGTGTTGAAATGCTAAAAAAGCAATTACAGTGGAGAAATCAATGCTTTAAATTGATGTTTTTTTCCTCCCACTGGGAGATTTGCCTGCAAAGACCTGCAAGATTGGATTTATTTTCTGTCCATGTCATGTAATTAATCACAGCAGGATCATTTCAGTCCCAGATGTCTACCTTCTAATTATGGCATTGGCTTAACCTATTGCCATCATATCTGAGTATTTCAGGTCATTAATATATTTATTTTCACACTACTCCTGCCTGAAATGTCATTATTCCTTTCTCAAACCAGGGCAGAATGTGGAGTTGAAAGGTTGACTTCCACAGCAAAGGACTGTAGCTGAACAGGATTTTAACCCATATTTTATGTTCATATGGAGCCAGTGGAGCAACTTTCTTTGGTTCCACAGACTGATTTTTGAAATCTAGACATATCTTCCTAACTCTCTTTCCAAATCATTTCCCTAGACCTTCATAAATATTCCAGACTAAGCCAGTATGTTAAACCACCTCCCCCTAACAAACAAATGGGGAAACTCAGAAGTCTAGAGCTAAGACTTTCCCAAACAGAAGACTTCCAAAAAGAAAGATGAACCCAAATTTCTTGCCTCACCCTGAGGGCTTGGCTGCTGTTACTTATTTTGTATGGACTGTGTCCAGTCCTGCCTGGATGGTCAGCCATATAGAATGCCCTGTAGCAGATTGATGGGAATTACCAAAAAATCAAAAGCCAAGGAAGATCTGCTGGAAGCCAAGAGCAGAGACTCATATTTGGAAAGCCAACAACTTCACATTTATTTGTTTTCCTATGTTTTTGAGTGTGAGCATTCTTGTTGAAACACATGGAGACACTATAAATTTATCCATAACTTAAATGTAGTCACAGTTGGTTTGGACTGGCTCTGAAAAATGAGGAATTCCATGTTATTGCTATTCATCTTGATGGACGTGGTTAAAGAGTCTGAGAAAGAAAAAATATGATAAGAACTGGATTTTCCACATAAGGTGAGAAAAGTTCTGCCCTCTTGTTTGTGTGGGCCTAATTTAAATCTGTTTGTAATTTATTTGGCTTTTCTCTCAACTTGGAACAAAAATGACCAGAATGACAAGACATGACTGCATATCTGCCCCATATAAAATAGTGTAATTGTGTATGTGACTTTTTAATGTTGAGAATGAAAGAAAGCAGGATGCAGAATTTTTCCACCGAATCCTGTTTCACTCAGATAGAGGTTGAGGTGTTGAGGTGATGAGCTCCAAGGACAGGAGCAGTGCAGAGAAAAGATCATATTCCTGACTGGGCAGTGGACAGTGCGTGATAATCCAGGGGAGCTGAAAGGTCTTGAAATACCTCAAGCTGTTTATGTCCACATGTACACTGAAGACCATAGGAATATGCTATGTATGTGTTTATACCTTAAATTGTATTGTTTTCATGCTGGCAGAAGTCTCTCTGTGCCCTGAAGTGTGACATTTTGATCTCTCTCAGCATGCCAGTGTCAGCAGAGGAGCAGGATTTGACGATCCAAAGTGGAGACAGTCAGTGGGCTTTTAATTTGGAGAAGTGGAAGGGTGCCAGAGCAAAGCAGCACTACACAGAGATGTACAAATTCTGAGACAGGAGCACTGCTGGGTAACACTGGGACAACCCTGAGGTTACCAGCCCCTTCCTCTGACAGAGGTGCTGCTGCTTTGTGCTTTCCCAAGCCTGTGCTTTGATGTCCTGTGGAAGCAGTAACATCTTCCTCTCTCCCGACAGGAGATGGTGGAGCTCCCAGGAGTCACCTCTCCTGTGAAGACAGGCTGAGAGAGTCTACCCTGGAGATGAGAAGACTCTCAGGAGACTTTATAGCGCCTTCCAGTACCTAAGGGGGGCTACAAAAGAGGTGGAGAAGGACTTTTAACAAGTGCATGTAGTGTTACAACAAAGGGAAATGGCTTTGGGCTGAAAGAGGGTATATTTAGATTTAGATACTAGGAAGAAATTCTTTCCTGTGAGAGTGGTGAGGAACTGGCACAGGTTAGCTACAGAAATTGTGGATGCCTCATCCTTAGAAGTGTTGAAGACCAAGGCTGAATGGGACCCTGAGAAACTTGGTCTAGTGGAAGCTGCCGCTGCCCATGGCAGGGGGGTTGGAACTAGACAGTCTTTAAGGTTCCTTCCAGTCCAGAGTGTTCTATGGTTCAGAGTCTTGGAGGTGGCAAAGGCCCCTTGCTCTACTCACTTGAGCACCAGCTCTGAGCCAGACAAGCATTTCATTGCTGTTCTCAGGCTACGCATTCTCGAGCATCCCTGAGGCTGCTGGAGTGTGGCACTGAATTGAGCCTGCTCACAGTTTCACAGGGTGACTGTGAACTGCTTTTCCCCACTTAATCAGTGCCTAATCCACCAATATTCTTATTGCTGAGTGTCCTTCCTTGGTAAAAACCTAATTTGTGTAACTCTCTGAAGGAGTTGAGCAGAAAATTCCACTTCCTTGTTGCTAGATTTTTCCAAATAAGCCACATGCAGCTGGGACACCACACATTTATAGTATTGCAGGGTAAGGGAATGTGGCATAAAATAATACGATTGTTTTAGAACTTGGCACTTTGAAACTAGGAAAACTTATCTTTTACTTGGAGAAACCCTACGATGTCTGTCAGTTAAGACCACATTTATTATGGTTTTTCCAACACAGACCCTATTAAGTTTCTTTCTTAAATAATTGCTTTACTGGCATCTTGCTGTTGTCGCTCCTAGAATATTAGTCTGGAAACCATCTCTTTGATCTCCAGAAGCCAAATTCAGTCTTGTAGCACATTAAAATCCCTTTCTTCTTCTCCTTAATCTGTTGAGCCATGCCTTGAAAATTGAAGATATTAGCGAGGTTTTTATCAGCTTTTGTACTTAATTCTGTGCAGAAAGCATACATGGCACGTAAAGAAGGGGAAGCAACCTGGTGTTTTAGGCAGTCTGCCATCTCATGTAGATTTGTGGAAGTAGCTAATGAACGGGTGTTTGTAATAACATTAGGCCAACGCCCGTCTATTTTACGCTCTTTGACAGGCTTCCAAAGATGAGAATAGAACTGAAAGTGAATGTTAGATGCTGGGTACATGTTAGGAAGGGTCAGAAATCTGTCTTAAGGGAGATTGTCCCCTGTTTGTTCAGAAAAATGGCATTTAGGAGAGTTGCTATCCTGCTGAAACAGCGATCTGGATCATGTCAGAGCCTGGTTGCCAAAAGGAGACCGAAGCGTTTTGTACCGGCCTTGTGCTCTGCAGACATCCTTCTACAAAATCAGGAAGGAAACAGCTGATACTTTGTAGTTGTTGACAGGCCTCCCTGGGCTCTTCACAGCATGCTACTTTTTTTTCCAGGCTCCCAAGGGCTTTCCAAAAATTCAGCTCCGTGAGGGAAACGTTCCCGGAGATCTCTGGGTACTGTTACTGTGTGGACAGCCTGGGGAGGGAGTTAGCAGACACAGGTAAGTGCCTTCCAGCATCTCATCCTTTAATCTGGTGTTGAATTCCCAAGGGAAAGGACAAATAACAGCTGTCAGTCTTCAGATTCATTTGGAAGTTCGATTTCAGTCTTACAAGTGGTAAGACTAATGTGACCAGTGTAATGCCCATGGGAAGGGCTGGAGCTCACTAATGAAATCCCACCCTTTTGAACAGAGCTTCAGTCAGCAACAAGTGCAGCTGGTGCCTGGGAGCTAATCCTGTCCTTTTTGAGATGTGAAAGAGGATTTCTGAATGTCCACTTTCTGTCCACACTAGAAAGCTGTGTCATATTCAATATATCCTATTAGCAAATCCAGGGGAATATAAGCGGCCTGAAGAATGAACTTTGTTCTTCTTGCTTAGGTAGAATCATGGAATTGTTTGGATTGGAAAAGACCTTTAAAGAACATCTAGTCCAACCTCTCTACAATGGGCAGGGTCATCCTCTTCTCTCATAACCTCAGGATTTAGGTGTGTGAATAGTTGATGGGACACTTTCGAGGAAAGAATGGTTTTTTTCAGCAAGGAGGAATGAGGAGGTTGAGAATTTCCAGACCTTCTTTAGATACTGTGGTTTTAATTTTTTTTTTTTTAATTGGGAAAAATAAAAAGCACAATAGCTTGAAATTTAGTTGATAGAGGAGAACTTCAGCATTTAATTCCCAGAAAAAAAAGAAGTTCTCAAAAAATCTGTGCACTCAGAGAAACTACTGAATGTCTTGGTTTTTAGTATGCAATCAAAATGACTAGTAATTGATTTTGGTAATGTCAGTTTCCAAAATTCCATCAATTTCTTTACTGGAGGCTGAACGTAACAAAACCACAGCCTACAGCCAGTTATGGGATGTTTCTCCTGCTTATTTTGGTAGATGTCAAGGCATAAAGGTGGTGCCTGGACACCCAGCACTGGGTGCAGGGTGTGGTGCATTAGGGTTATGCAGTATAACTTCACATTTGACTTGTTTAGAGGACTGGATTTGTTTTTCCTGAGAGTCTCACAGTTTTGCTTCTCTGGTATAAGGGTGACTTCGGTCCTAAAAGCAGGCCTTGTGCTAAAAGTCTGTCTTTCCCAGGCTTGGAACTGCTGCTCGATGAAGTTTACGACACGGTTTTCTCCATGCCAGAGCCTGCCCGCACGTTCACGGAGACCAGCATCCATCGGATCCTGCAGAGGCGATTCCTGGGGGTCCAGCTGGCTACGTCTGGCAGGTTCAGGTGTAAGTAGCACCCAGGTGATGCCCTGTAAATCAGGTGGCAGTTTTGGAGCTTATATGTGACAACTGCTGTTGGGGAGAGTTGTTCTATGAGTTTTTTGCTCTAAAAACATATAATATCACAGTTTCACTGCAAGAATCAAGGTCCCTGAATTGCAGCTGGCTTTTATCCTCTGCACTGTACATTCTTTACCATTGGATTTACCTGTCCTCTGATCAGTGCTTTCCCATGAGCCTGCAGAACACATTATTTGAAATCCCATGAACTGTCCGTAGCTCTTGCTCTGAGATTATGGAGATGGATTTGTTGATTTAATAAATTAAAAGCCTGGGAAAATGCTCCCTAATTTATGTTGGTACACTCAGAAACAGGAAGGATTTTACACTGACCACAACACACTCCATTCCCAGGAGGCCGCACCAGAGTTTGCTGAACTTTTGGATCTGCCCTTGGGCCCATTCCTTCCCTGGTCAGGGCAGGCACATGGGGAGAGAATTTCTCTGCCTACAGGCAATGAGCTCTGCAGGACAGGAGGTCAGGTACCTCCTCCCTCCTAGACCAGAGCCCGGAGCAAACTGCCTTGGCTGGGGAGAGTTTGAATCTCCCATGTGGTACTTCATCCTCCCATCCAAAGTCCCAAACTCCTCTGACATTGCTGTCTGACTCTTGCTAAGGAGTTGCATCACCAGAAATATTAAGCAGATACTGATGTCAGTCTTCTGGCCATACAGTCACACAATTTTTCTGACTTTGGGACAAGCTGGTCCTTCTGGGGAGTCTGGAAAGCATCTTCCCTCTGCGCTGCACAGTGGCTTCGGCTTAGCTCTGACTGTAGCCGAGGCTGCAGCAGCTGTCAGCACAGATGAAGCTGTACCAGCCACAAGATGGAGATGTGACCTCGTTCATCAGCCACCGATGCTCTGGTGATTTATGCAGCTCTCACACTGCCACCCGAAGCCACTCAAATTAGGAAAGTTGTCAGAGTCCCCTGGATGAACAGGTTGCTCTGACACGGTGCTCTCGCTGTCTCACACAGGTAGCTGGGTGTAGCTGGAAAGTTCTTGAAGGTAAGAAGTGTTTAGGCTGTAGAATTGCAGGTTAATATAAACAAGCAAAATTTCTGTTCATAGGGTAAAGTCCCGTATTGGAGAGATCATACCCCAGAAAATTTACTTGATGAATTTTTGCCCAGTTTGACAGGAATAAGGTCTTCAGATCCCTGCAGAGAGAAATAGAGAAATGGGGTGATCTCAGCCCAAATCTCCACAGTCAGGTGCGGATCTGTTTGCAGGAGCGATGCCTCATTCTCTTCCGAAACATTGATGTTTGCCTTCAAATCAGTCCCCCAAGCTGCACATCTGTCTCTGTTGACCAATTTTGCTTTTGCACTGAGGACCAGAGCTCTCCCAGCCTCCAGCATGGTTCCCGGGGAGAGGTATTCCTGCTCTGCCTACTTAACAACTATGGCTGAAAAATGTGTCGAGGTTTTATCTTCTGTTTAGTTTTCAGAAATTAATACCTACAATAGAAAACCATGAGGCAAATTCTTCATGGGGAAAGAGGATGGAGAATTCGCATTTTGATCTGGTACTTGAAGTGACACTGAAAACTATCAGGAAATTAAATTTTTTTTTTCCTTATTTTTTTTTTTCTCCCAAATAGGCAAAAAACGGGATCAAACAGAGGTGGCTCTGAAACTTTAAACTCTCCCTTGCTTAATGCCTGCTGTTTTCCTTGCAGGCCCCTCGAAGTGTGAGGCTGAGCGTTCCGCAGCGCTGCGCTTCCAGCACCCCTACGTGCCGTCCTGCGCCGCCGGCGGCGGCTACGCGCCCGTGCAGTGCCACCCGGGGGGACCGTGCTGGTGCGTGGACACCCAGGGCCGGGAGGTGCCGGGCACAAAGAGGCGAGGGCAGCCCCCAGCCTGTGGTGCGTATGAGCTTTGCGGAAGGAAAAAAGAGCCCGTCTCTCAGAGTCTTTAGAAGGAAACAGAACAGAGCAGCTCCTGTCTGGGCTCGGACAGATTATGGTGTTCGAACATCCTGAAACCTCCCTACGGTTAAGAGTCACATTCTAACAAATTATTGAATGTCATACTGCTTTTATTTTCTGTTACAATCTTTCTTTAGCCTTTTAGTTTTGCATGCAGCAAGGCTTTTCTTTGCAGCTCTGATATCTGGCTCTTGAGTCCAGGGTGTTAAGTGAGAATATCTGGGGTAATATAAGGAAGCAAGTGATGGTGATTTTGTGTTTTACCTCCTTCCTTTGGTGAAATATTGTGGAATTTCATCTCCCATACTGACTGGTTTTTTTTCCAACCCTGTCACTGCATATTTTGCCATGAAAACTGCGAAATCCAGTAAAAAACCATTCAACAAACAATTCAGAAAAGCTGTATAGGTTATGGCTTTGAGAGATTCCACAGAGAATACACCATCAAATCAGTGCCCCAAATGGAAATGACAGCAGAAATGTCCAGGGGCCGGAGGGGAGGAGGAAAGTTAAAAACCTTCACTCTGAAGCACACTACCTAAATATTCAGGATTGTGCTGGAGGGCTGGGGCACAGGGTCTTAATGTGGGGGCTGCCTTGGGGGAATGCAATTGCTCTGTCTGTGAGACACAGCACAGCTTCCCATGCAGCTAAAAAAGGAGGAATCTGCCCTAGGTGTCACGGCTCCAAGTGCTCAGAGCACTCTGGGCACACACAGGCTTACTGTGAAATGAAAACTTCAGCGTGCCTTCGAGGCTGATCACCAAGGATATTGCGAGGGAACCTCTGAGAGGCCTCGCCATATGTTGGAACTGGTTGTTTTCTCTTCGAGTATGCTTTGCTGAGCCCTCCTGATAATTTTTTTTGGGGGGGAGACGGTGAGGAAGGGGGAGAATGACTTCAGGCTGCTTGCAGCTTTTATTGGCAGGCTCAGGAAATTTAAGCAGAGAAAAATTTCTGCAGAGGTTTCATAGATTAACTCCTGAGAAGGTATTTCATGAGGATGTAGCTGAAGTCCTTTCAGACAGCTACATGCCATGTGTGTGTCTCCAGTTCTCCTGTTTTATTTTTGTGTTCAAAACCCATGTAGATGTAGTACTTAGGGACACACTGGTGGACCTGGCACTGCTGGATTAATGATTGGACTCAATAACCTTACAGGTCTTTTCCAACCTTAATGAGTCTGTGATTCTTTAATATCTTAATATCTTCTTTAACGTCACGCTCAGCAGTGTGAACACTGGAGGACTCAGAGCACCAAGCAGTCCTGATAGAGACATCCTTCTTTTCAGACCTTTTACAGTATATTCACCCCAGCAGTGCCTTTTGTGTTTATTCTTTCTTCCTCTGCCTTGATTTGATTCAACAGTGGAGAGGAGGGGAGAGTGTTTATGACCTGTGATCCTACATTTGTTTCATATTACTGTTCTTGTGGAATTGTGGCTTACACTAACTTATTGGCCCTCTGAGGAATGTTCTTCATCCCTCTAACCAAGAGCCAACATTGAAAACAGAAGGGGCCCATCCTACAGAAAGTTCTTTTACAAAGGATCTTCTGGGAAGAGACCCTGAGCTCCTGTCAGGAACTGCAGAGCATGACAAGGGTGCAAAAGTAGGAGTGAGAAAGACGTCAATCGCAGAACATTAGATTACTTGCTTATCTTTTTAGCAGCTTTTTAAGTTTCCAGCTTTTATCCTTACTGTTAGCAGGATTTGTGACTGCTTTATCATATTGCCTGGTTGTGGAATAAATGGAGATGGAATGGGGAGCCCAAGGGAATTGGTGCTGGAGCAGACTAAAGCTGCTTATCCGTCTTGTCCCCTACAGGGACAGCAGTGGTGCTGAGGGAGAGTGAGAAACATGGAAAATTGACATAGCTTCCAAATATCCTCCTGCAGGTGGGAAATGCCCCAAACTGGGGACTGAGTCCAGATCATTGTGTTCAGCCCTCCCCTATGGAGTTATCTTCCAGGGATTTGCCTAATTGCCCTCTAACCTTTTATCCTTCCTAGCACTCTCTGGCAATAAATTTCATGATCATAATTATGTGCTCTACATCTGGACTTCTCTGTACTGTGAGAAATACTGAATAATAATTGTCTATTGTGTATGATGTGGAGAATCCTGTTTTTTAAAAACCTTTTTCATATTTTTTTGTCCAGGCTGAGTGTTCTCTTGTACTGGAAAAGATGTTCTGTCCTCAAAATATTTTTGCCTCCCCTTCTCCATAGTTCTGCTACTTTTGCATCTCTTCTCTATAATTCTGCTACTTTTCAAGGACAGGTAATTGTGTGGCTTGTGAGTTAAGCTGCTGTGTGCATCCCAGAGATGCAGTCAGTGCCATAACCATCCTGTCTGTCTGATTCTTGGTGTCTTTATATTCACCAGGTCTTTTCCTTTTTTGCTGTCTTTTGAGCCCTAAGCTTAGTCCTTCTTCACTGATGTGTTGCATTCTAACTTGGAGCTGTTGCTGCCTGTGTATTGGTGTACAGATGGGGCTGGATGCAGCTACACTTGTGACAAAGCTTAGCCCAGGATATGAGTGCCCAAAGCCACTGTTGGTACCCTCAATACCCTGATATTTGACTATTTTTGTTGAAATTCTGTATTTTTTTTTCCCTTAGAGCTCATACATTAATGCCATCTGGTCCTTAGCACTCTATTGTTGCTAATTTTAACAATTAATTTTCAAACCTCTTGCAATGAACACTTCACTATGAAACTGAAGATCTAGTTAGGAAACTTCCATAAATTCCTCGTCAGTGGACATTGTTTAAAATAACTTTCTGTTCTTCTACGATCTATTTCTCCTTCTTAGATTCACACATTTCACCTGGATCATTGGAGGTTTTTATTACCAGCAAGCATCCTACTAGAGAGCTAAAATATTTGGAAAAGACATTTTTCATTCTTTCAGCCATAGGAACAGGGATGAGGATTTACACTGGGAAGCAGTAGAACCAGTAAAAGACCACAGAGCAGAGAACTCGGCAGTGGGGAAGGAATGTTTTCTTTTGTTTTGGGTCTTGACTGGAGAATTTTATTTGTAGACCATAGGCACTAACATTTCAGATTTCCTTAACAATGCGTACGATGCACAGTTGAGAAGCAGGTTAATCTATACTTTAATGATGTTCCTGCCCCAGCTGCTTGAAAGAGAGCAATAGAGTTACAGGTTCTGGAAGTTCCAAACTTTGCATTTAGTTTTATTTATTTTTTTTTAATCTTTCTCTAGGTGAGGAACAATCATGCATCTCTGAGCGGCGACGGGCCTTGTCGAGGCTCCTTTATGGCCCTGCTGGGTACTTCAGTCAGACCAATTTGTTTTCCGCACCAGATAAGCAGTCAGACAAAATTGATGGCTTTTCAAGACCCTGCCCTCCCTCCTTCAAGGAGCTGTTTCTGGACTCTGGACTGTCATCCCCACTTGCACAAAGCCCGTTTGTCAGCCAGACTCCTGAGCTGGAAACCACCCTTAGTGAAGCCATCAGAGGGATGTTCCCATCGAGGGAACTGGCTCAAGTGGCACTGCGATTTACTGCCAATCCAAAGCGTTTCCAAGAAAACCTCTTTGGAGGAAGGTTCTTGAAGAATTTGATCCAGTTTAACTTCACAGGGGTACTTGGCACTAGTGGGAAGTACAGCATTGGCCAATTTTTCCCACAGGAGGACGTGTCAGAGAGGGATAACGGCCAAGCCTCTCTGGAATCAGCTGAGGCATTTTCACTGGAAGTATCAAAGGGGAGCTCCATTTTGAGTAAACCTCTTGTGGGCAGCTTTGGCCGCACAGTAACTCTGCAGGACAATCAGAATCTGATGAAATTCCTTTCTTCTGTCCTGGAACTACCAGAGTTCTTTACTTTTCTTCAACAAGTAATTTCTGTGCCCAAAAGCATTGCTGAAGATTTAGGTGAAGTGGTGAAACTAGCACTGGGATCCAGAGACTGTGGTGAAGAGCCAAAGGACCTGTTTGTTCCAGCTTGCACCAAGGAGGGAAGGTATGAGGAAGTTCAGTGCTATGCAGGAGAGTGCTGGTGTTTGGACACTTCGGGTAAGGAGGTTCCAGGCTCAAGACGTCAAGGCAAACGCCCAAGGTGTCCCACTGAGTGTGAGAAGCAAAGGAGAAACCTGAAAAACCTAAAGCAAAGCCTGCCTGCGGGATCAGATCTCTTTATTCCCACTTGTACTGAGGATGGAGACTTTCTGCCACTCCAGTGTTATGGGACAAACTGCTTCTGTGTCGATTTGAATGGCAAGACTATTCCAGGAATAAGGGGGGAACCTGGAAAGCCAATGCAATGTGAGTCTTAGGGACTGGGAATTTAAATGTGCTGTCTTTTGTATTGGAATTTCATGGTTCTTTCTTCATATCTGATTACATCTGGAAATAAATAGATAATGTATGCAAATGTCTCCTAACAGGAAAGCAAGCCAGCTTTACAGTGGCAGGAGAATAGTGGGAAATACAGTGTCAGCCTTGATATCCGAAGTCCTAAAGGTGGTCGGGGTGTAGGGTGGGCACGCTCAAAGCAGAGGAGCCTGAGGTCTTGCCTGGTTACTGAACGTGTCATTGGCGTGTCTCTACCTCAGTGTGCAGCTGGAGTGTGTAACATCCATGATGCCCAGGACACCTGGAGCATCTGTGGAACTGGATGTGACCCCTGCCCAGTGAAAAAGCCCTTTTACTTCCAGACCAAGTCACTTGGGCACAGTCACTGACTCATCTTTTCCTAAGGACTAAAGATTTTCAGTGCCTTAAACTAGGAACTTGATTTAGTCTTTTTAGGTCAAGAATATATCCTCAAATTGGTAAGATATCTCAGGACTCCAAACATAGGAGAGGGATTTAATTGCTGATAGGTTTCTCATAAACCTCACAAAGTCAGGCCAAAAAGGTGAGTTGCAAATGACTTTTGACATTAGTTTGATAGACTGTGAACTGCCTGTCCTTGCCCTTTTCTTCATGGAATATGAAGAAAGAAGGAAGCATATAGGCTGTGAATATTTGTCTTTCAAGTTTCTGTGAACTGAAAATAGCACATCAACAGGAAGAGTAGACCAAGAGGAGAGCCTGCTTCTCATTTGGGGAGGAATAGCAGAGTGTTGAGCAGTTGAGAATGGAGCATAGTGAGGGAGCTCCTTTGAATAGCAGTTTGCAGAAGTAGTGGGGAGTTTGTTGTAATTATCTGAATTGAGAAGGGATTTATATCTAGCAACCCATCTGTAGTGCAATCAAAAATAAAAAGCTTCCGAATTCTCTGGTGTTCAAAAGAAGATGAGCTCCCATGGTTGGCTGGATTTGTTGAGCTGCTCAGTGGCAAAGTGAAATTTGGCTCTGGAGATGGCAGAAAAGGCTTTCAAAACAAACTCACTCTAGTGTTTTGAGGGATGGTATTTTTATATTCAGCAGCAATGTTCAGTAGAGTGTAGGAAGAGAGGACACACAGTCTTAAAATTCTGGTTCAAACCAAGGAGGAATAAAATCAGTATTATCCCACTATTCAGGTGGTCACTTTTGCAGTGATTGGCTGAATAAAGAGTAACAACCAGATAATACCTGATCCATGTAAACAGATTCAGGAAGGCATTTAGTGGCATCTGGTCCCCCATTAAGAACTACAAGTACCTAATGTACTCACAAATTTTAAAAAAACATATCTGTATTCATCTTTGAGGGCTCACATCCCTTTGGAAATCTTACCCTGCTTCAGCATGGGACCTTAATATCTCTAAGCTCTCTTAGTAACAGGCCAGGAATGTTGTTGTTATTACTGGGATGAGTGACCAAGTTTTAGTAGTGGCATTTATTGTACTAGAGGATCGGGGTATTGTATATCTTCAGTGCATTCAGAAGATGTGCATGTCTTTCTTCTCACCAGGCCCAAGTGCTTGCCAAGTAACAGCTGGTGAGGAGTTTCTCAAGGCTGTGAAGCTCCTGTTGTCAGATGCTGTTGTGCCTCAGCTGCCCAGCACCCACGTCCCTCAGTGTGACACTGCGGGTGGCTGGAGGCAGGTGCAGTGCAGTGGCCCTCCCGAGCAAGCCTTCGAGTGGTACGAAAGATGGATTGCAGAGAACAACGAAGGCAAACCCCTGCCCATTGCTGAGCTATTGAACACCATAGCTGGGTATAAAGAGGCATCCTCTGGAGGCTTTTCAGCTTTTGTTAAAGCTTTGTATGAGGCTGGGCACCAGAATGTCTTCCCTGCATTCGCCATGTATTCCTCCTTCACGGATCTCCCACCTGAAGTGCTACAAGGAAACCTGACCAGTGCATCTGAGAACATTTTACTGGACCCATATACGTTCTGGCAGCTTCTGACTGAGCAGCTGACCTATTACCCAGGGCCCTATACTGATTTCAGCGCTCCATTAGGCCACTTTGAACTTCGTGATTGTTGGTGTGTTGACAGCAAAGGAGGACAGCTGGAAGGAACAAAGGCAGGAGTGAACCAGGTTCCAGCATGTAAGTAACAATTTCTGGCATGTAAGTAGGAGTGTTTCTGATCTTTTATTTTATGCCACAAGAGAGGGAAGTCCTTTCAATTGCTGTGAAACAGCAGACAATAACTTGTCAGAAAAATCATCAGCACTGCCATTATTGTTGGATGTCAGAAGTGGGGTAACTAATTTCCGGTAAATAAGTGGTGGCTGAGCTCTGGGTATAAGGAGGAATAAAGTTACGTATCAAATTTATGTAGATTTTATAATTTGGAGTTTGGATATCTAATGCTTTTGCAGAAGATACTTAGCCAGGAGGTAAAGGATAGTGAGGAGTTGTATGGAAAAATCAGGATTACACTGTAATGTAAATGACTTTTAAGAATGCCTTAAAATGAAGCAAGAGGGATTTTCTTTACTGATACAGTTCTCCCTTAGAAGTCACTAGGAGGAGAGTGAGGCTGGCACTGAAGTTCAGTAAGATCTCTGTCTAGACACCTCCTCCAAAGGGCCCTCTTTGGGGTTACTGCAGCAGATGGCCTCTATTATAAATGCCATCACTGAAATTATTCTCATCATAGTATTTTTCCAGCCGTGAAGAAGAGACAGGACAATGAACTGGTGGAGATTGCAGTTGTGGACAAGTGGGGAATAAAGGGGATGAAGCAGATTAACAGTTATTTTGGAGGAGCAGCTTTCGCAGAGCTGCTTTGGTGCGTTGAACTGCCCTTTCTGGGTCAGTAGCTGCATGAAGAGTCACGTCAAGTGTCAGCTGCCACTCCAGACCCAAGTGATATACCTTCATTTTCCTTTCTGACTCTCACTTCTGATTATCCACATTTTTTTATGACAGCAACTGAGGGAATGTTTTGTAGAGACGTATTAACTCAGTTTGTAACCAATAAGGACTTAACTTAAAAACATCAAGCCTTTGGCCCAGGACATGGAGAATGTTTGTGTGACTTCTGGCACTCTTAGACTCTTGCTGTTAAAGAGCTAAGCACTGACAAGTCTTCTTTGCTTGCTTCATTATGCAATTCAAAACTGATTTCAGAGGGAAATAGACAATGCTAATTAAAAGATCAGTTAGTTTTCACATGCAAATACTTACTGGATTTAGATGAAAGTTGTTAATATACTCTTCATATATATACTTTTTTATACAGGTCCTGGTATATGTGAAGGTGTGAAGCGGGAAGCTATGAAATTTATGGAGGAGGCAGAGCAGCTCATCCTGGCCTCGAATGGTTCCCAGTTTGCCTTTGGAGAGAGCTTCTTGCTGGCGAAGGGGATACAGCTCACGGACAGTGACCTCCTGCGCTCTGCTGGGCCCTACGGGCTGGAGGCAGAGATCTCCCAAAAGCTGCTGTCAGGCAGTGACTCTGCTCTCCAGCTGGCTGCATGGTCAGGTGGGGGAAGGGAGAGGAGAGCTGAATTAAATGGAGTCATGCCCAGAATCTGTGCAACAGCACTTGATGTCAAATGCAACTTGCTGAAAAGCACGTGCAAATCAGCAGGTGTAATTAATCAGGGTCATTAAGCTGCCACTTCAAGACACTTCAAGAATGGATTTCAGTTGTCTCATATGTATGACATGATGCAAATATTAAATCTGGGCACTTACCAGCCTTTATGTACTTAAATTATGTACCTTTATGTACTTAAACTTATTTATGCGTTTGTCTTCTGAAGTACAGGGAACATTAGTTTTTTGCAAATAAGTGCATTTAACATATCCTGTATTGGGCACTAGCAGCTTTCTTTTACTTCTCTTTTATAGTTCTGCACTCCTACTGGCAGAGTCACTTTACTTCAAAACGTTCTGCTGGGGAAGCAGCACAGCTGGGATTTCTCCCTTACATCCCTCAGTGTGATGGCCTGGGAAACTGGGAGCCAATTCAGTGCTATGAAAGCACAGGTGAGCAATTCCTACCAAGACACTCTGGGCTGTCTAAGCAAAAAAAAAAAAAAAAAATACTGAGAAGAATTCTAATTAAAAGATAGAAAACCAGTAGTAGTCAAACTGGAGAAAGGTGATGTGGTCTACAAGATGTGTGTAAATTGACTGGGCCCAAGTGGCAGCTCATTTGGGCTCAAAAATCAGTAGATATTCAGTTGCTTGCTGCTAGTTGTGTTCCTTGGGGGTTGGTCCAGGGGCTGCTCTTGCTTAATGCCTTCACTCATGACCAGGATGATGAGGTGGAGTGTGTGGATGATGCCAGATTTCTGTGAGTAGGTGATAGGGCTGCAGTGGGGGAGTCTCACCAGAGCTGCTACATTTCCATTTGCACCACTGCTCTCAGGTGTGTTCTACTTACCCCTGGATAGCAGAGTTAGCTGTGACTTAGATTTACTGACCCCTTTCTATAGAGCTGCGGAGGGTGAAAATCTTCCTAGTGTGCAACAAAGCACACTGCAGTACCACATCTAAAATAAAGATGCTTTTCTTCTCTGGCCAGGTCATTGCTGGTGTGTGGATGAGAGAGGACGTTATGTCATGGATTCCTTGGTTTCACGCTCAGCAGAACTTCCCAAATGTCAGTTGGGTTTTCTTCCTAAATATTTTTTTTTTACCTGTTCTTGCAAATTTTAATATTTATTGGAAATTCTAATATGATATGCATGAAGTGAGGCTTGCTTCTAACCATTGCAATAAAAGGAAAAGGAATTACATTCTTATTTTGCTAATTCATTTAATTTTGTTGTGTGTGATTTTGGCTTGCATGATTTGACAGTGGACCCTCTACTTTGGTGGCCCTGCCTGAGTAGGGGGATTGGACCAGTTGTCCAACCAGGTGTCTCCAGAGGAGCCTTCCAAGCTCAGCCATTCTGTGGTTATCAAACACCAGTCAGGAGCTGCCTGCCTGAGACTGTAGCAGTGCCTAATGCAGATGTGTGAGGGAGCTGGTGATGTAACCCTTTCTCTTGCTTAGGTCTGAAACTTGATTTTATTTTAAAAATGTTTTCCCTCTGACAGGCCAGACTTCATGTCAGCGATCTCGAGCCAATGCCCTAATTTCCAGCTGGAGACAGAGCGGTGCAAAGCTGGACACTTCTACAGCTGATCTGTTCATCCCCAACTGCCTTGAGGTGATTTAACATGACTGAGGGAGGAAGCAGTTTTGCTTACACCATGCCATGGTCATGTACACTTTCTGTTCACGCTCCTTAAGCACCCCTTGTGCACTTCTATTAACCTGAAAGACAAGGGTAAGACAAAACTAACAGCAGGCATTGCCCTGCAGAAGGCAGAATTTAAATAGTTTTGAGATGGAGACTGGGAATAGGAAGCTCTGTGCCTGCCCACGCTTCCCTCCCACAGGCTGGCTCTGCCTGATGCTCTTGCAGAGCTGTGCTTAAAAGGCACATCTTAATTGACTGACATTTGGGGACTCTTTCTTCCTGGGCTGTGACAGAGTGACAGTGTGAGAGGGAGCTAGGTGCAGCTATCCCAAAAAACAGGGTCTGTGATGCTCTCAAAATGTGGCAGTGAGCAGGACAGACAGGCAAGGAATAGACATTTCAAGTAAGAGAACTATTATTGTATAGAATCGTGTAACCCTTTAGGTTGGAAAAGCCTGCAAAGATCAAGTCCAGCTATTACCCCAGCATTGCTGAGTCCACCACTAAATCATATCTTTAAGCACCACAGCTACACATTTTTTTAACAGATTTAAAACTAGGATTTTATCAGAACTTTGTCTCCATGGACTTTTAGTCTACATCTTGCTTAAGGGTTGGCCTCGATGATCTCAGAGGTCTTTTCCAACCTAAATGATTCATGATTCTCTTGGGGACTGGTCTATCTATTAAATTAGTTAGACTGTGTTTTCTGTTTCTTTTCAACATGTTGTGATAATGGACAAGTATAAATATAATAAAGCATTTTAACCAATCTTTGGGGTGTGGGTTTTGGTGTGTCTGTCTTAAAATACACCGCTCTGCAATGACAGGTCCTTGATTCTTTGTAGGCAGGAGAATACACTGTGCTGCAGAGATCTGACACAGATATTTGGTGTGCGGATCCTGCGTCAGGAGACATATTCCAGCGTGGCAGCAAAGGCTTGGATGGCAGTCCTGAGTGTGAGTAATGCTTTGCCCCCTGCCTGTGATGCCTCATGCTTGGCAGCATATCTTTCCTTTTCAGAATGCTGCCTGTGAAACAGGGGAGGCTCGTAGTTTAATTCCTCAGTAATGGGGTGCATACAAGCACAGCAACATTGAAAGGGTATCTGAGAATAGTTACCCTTTACTTTCATAACATCAGAAATAAAACAGGCTAGACAAACTGATGAATGGGCTTCTATGCATTTTTTAATCTTTGATTTCTTACCACCATTTTAACTATTTTAAAATGTAAATGATCATATCATTACATTTAAAATTACCTTGATCAAAAACATTAACTTGATTTTTTTTTGCCTTTTAAATACCCCCATCTAAATTACACACCATCACATTTGTTAAAAAAAAAAAAAAACCAAGATAAACCCAGCATTTTTTCAACAATTTTTCTAAAACTGTATCACTTGAACTTTAATGTTTAGAAAAAAGGTGTGATTTTTCTAGTAGAAGTAAAATTCCCCATTTGTATAATGATTCAAATTATCTATGTGTTTGTGGTCACTCTTCTTTCTTCCTACCAACAAAACATGCTGGAAGCACTGCTGGTAAAGTCTTTAGGACAATTTGTTTTCTTCTATTCTGTATCTTGCAAACTTCTCTCTTTGAAGGTCCCAGTTTCTGTAACATGCTGAAGTCCAAAGCTGTTTCACGAGAAGCTGCCAGAGGCCACATCCCGCAGTGTGAAGGGGACAAGGGGAGCTTCTCCCCTGTGCAGTGCAGCCAGGGCCAGGAGAGCTGCTGGTGTGTCTTCGACAGCGGAGAGGAGGTGCCAGGGACACGAGTAAGCGGAGCAAGACCAGGATGTGCAAGTGAGTTCCTGCTTCAGGCATTTCACTTGTGAGCAAATCCAGGCCTGAAATTTAACCTGGATCCTAATTTTTTCCTCTTCCTAGCTGAATTTAATCTTGTTTCTTCAGACCTTTAGAGGCTTTTGCTTAAGCAACATGCTTATCTTTGTGTTGTAGCAGATTTCAGACCTGCCTGGGCATGCTGTCCAGTTTTCTTCAGGTACTTTGTCAGGGAAAAAGGAGAAGGGAACGGATTCTTGACTTTTACTTATTCATAAAATTGGTTGAATCAAACCAATTGAGCTATGAAACTCAGCTATAAAGCCAATCTGAACAGCTTGCTGCAAACTTGAACCTGCTCCAGTCTGAGCTGGCTCTGGGATTAAAAACCATTCAGCTGACTAAAATAAAATTTGAAAAATGTATGCTTCTGCCATTCTGACTCTTGGCTTGTGACCAGAATTGTGAAAAAGGATGTGCCAAAACATCGCATATTCCGAGAATATTTCCTGAATGACCAGAGCTGTGAAGCACTGGAATTCACTCATGGTTTCCACTGAGAGATCCAAATGAGAGACGTTTGGATAAATTTAATTTGCAATGTCCTGTATGCATTTTCCCATCACTGAAGTGAAGCAAAATTAATTAAACTTTCTACAAGGCTGTGGTCCAAAATATAATAATTAGTGGAAAGTAGAGATGTAAAAAGAAAACCTTCAGCTGGTGTCTGCAGAACACTGCTGTCTTCATAGTTCCTTCATTGGTGGTTTTTTGTTTGTTTGTTTTGGGGAAGAAGGGTTGAAAAAAATTTAGGGAAACAAGACCACATGAAAAGAATTTCCTTCAGTTTCCTTTTGTGATTCTGCCATATAAAGAGGAACACATTCTTATGCTCACCAACCAAACAGTAGATGTGACGTGGGGACATGGTTTAGTGGTGGAGCTGACAGTGCTGCGTTAATAGCTGGACTCAATGATTATACAGGTCAAACTTCATTTTTCCAAACTTAATTACTCTACAATTCTCTTATAAAATACCTGATTGTGTCAACCCAATTGCCTGCAAGGTTTTTATCAACTAGGTAACTGCTCAGCCAACTTGGAAATAATTTTCTTTGGACTGTCTTGTATCAATAGAGAGTTCTGAGGATGGGATTTTATGGGAAGCCAGAAGGAGACCCCATGGTTGTGTCTGCCCCATGCTTGTGGTGTTGTGTGGAGATGCCAACTGAGTTCTGAGGAGATGAGCTCCAAAGTAGGGTGATGTAGTTACCTGAATGTAGCCATCCAAGGCAAGATTTTAACTCTTCAGAGAAGCAGAGCTGACCACAAGTACAGTGCTGCTCCATCCTGTACTTTTCCTAGAGAAAATAGTGACTAATAGTGATTAATGACCTTTCTCTTTTTTTTTCAATATTGAGCTAGAACTGCTTTGAAAGTATAGTGGAAACTTGGCTTTACTGAAAGCTATTTGTTATTTTCTGCATAGAGATTAAAAGAATCTTTAATGGTTTCCCTGGATTTTGAAAGAATAATGGAACTTTTCACAATATACAACCTAATTATTGTGTAAAAAATAAGAATCAAAAGTTAGTTTTCTCCTCAGTCTACCAGTCTTATGCCTCTAGTCCTGGGAATTACTAATAATTGTTCAGGAAAAAGGAGTACTTTTTCCTTACTACTGCTACCTTGGAGATCTTGTTTGTCAGCAAAATAAGGTGTTGTGGTGGGAAAATATGATAAATTTCTCCTCCAGCATCAGAACAGACAGCTGTAAACAGAAATTAATAAATCAGAGTGCCCAGTGCATGCCAGGAGGTTTTCATTGGTTTAATCACTTCCATTGGAGGTAGAATCCAACTTCTTCTAGTTGACATGCACTGGAGAGATGATGCCCTAGCAGTCCTCACACACATCTACCATCCTTATGCCCACTTCCCATAACTCTGAGTACAGCTAGAGGAGAGAAAGGTTTCCAGAGAAGGTCCTGGAGATGTTGATTTCGTTGTGGAAGTCTTTGGAAACACCTATGAAAGAAGTGTCAGTATTCAGCTGGATTATGGTTCACTCCTACGGGACCAAGAAACAGGACAATGACAAAATAGTGCTTGACAGCAATAGTAAATGAAGTGGCATTTCTAGAGGGTTAAATGAGCAAGTTACTGATGGTGAATTGGAGCCTCTGAACCACACCAGGAAACCACCAATCTGTTTTGGGGGCTGGTTATTTCCCTGGTTCACACACCAGATCTCATTGGAACGGGCAGTAAGAGACTGTAGCAGCATTCAGCTGAGACTGGATATGACTTGCTGGATATAGAAATGTGTCAGAGCAATTGAGAAACCACAGACTGATTTTTACATACTCTGTATAAAAATCACATTAATGTAATTTAACAGCCAGGATAAGTATTACTATCTCTTTTACAGAGATATCTTTTGGTTCTGAAACCTTGGGAGACTTATTAGGAGTTTGTTAAGCAAGGATGCCAGGTTTGCACCTTTACTGAGAAAGAGTCTGGCTACAGAGTCAATGAGTGAAGAGAAGGAATGTAGTGGCCCCATTTACAGAGTTATTGCAGAAAGATGCTCTAAAAGAGACTTGGATAAAAATATGCATTTGGCAATTCAGAGAGGCAGATATGAAAGCCTTTTTTGTTGTCATTGAAATGCTCAGAGTTGGAAAACAAGGATGTACTGCACACACTGGATCCCAGATTCATCCTGCAATGTTTTCCTATTTTAACTGAAAGTTTAATACAAGGTTTTAAATACTTTAACAGAAGTGACTGCTTAGTTATGGAATTAATCTTCATGTCTCCACCAGAAGGGGAGAGGGAGGATGCTCACACCTGAACCATCATCAATGCTGGCCTCCCTCCAATGATCAAGAAGTTTAGGACTGATCTGAGAATTATAATTTGGAAAATGATCTATATATACACCAAGCAAGTGAATTGTATGATAACATCTTTTACTTCGTATTCATTTATAAGTGAGGAATTTGTTCTTTCTTCCTATGTTTTGTAGCTTTGGAACCCAAAAGTGTTTAATTATTAGTGGTTGTATTTAGTAATTAAGTTGGGATTTGGCTAATATTGAGTGAAGCAGTTGGTTTGTACTGATTAGTAGAAATTAATTATCATTGTAATTAGCCTACTATAATAGTCTGTTACAGTGGGCTAGCAGGGTTTGAATGACTGTACTCATACAGAGTGAGTTGACAGGGAAAACTGAGCTCCAGCTCTAAAGCTGAATACTACTGTTTATAGACATATATAATGTATATTCTGCCCTACTGGTCACTAGAAACATCTTGGTGCTGCTGAAGACACCAGTCATGAGTTCCTGATCTCAAACCTCTCAAACTTCAGTCTAACAGGGAACTGATATGAGGTTTATTTGGCCCTGCCTGTTTCCACTAGATATCTTCTGTAAAGGTTTGTTCTGCTGTTGGTTAGAAATCTTCTCATTTCCTGCCTAAATTTATTCATGCCTGTTCAAAATGTATCTGTTCCTAGAAACCAAGAGTGTCCCTTTCTGGAACTGATGCATTACCCATCACAGTCAATATGTGCCTTTCCCTCAGCTTCAGTAAACTGACCCAAGCTGACCTCAAGCCAGATCAAAGCTGATGAGTGGGAAAGGCACAGGCTGCTCTCTAGGTTTGAGTCTGTGGATATGAGGGGTTTATGGGCTTTTTCCTAGAAGTCATCACAGCATGCCTCTAACACAGCTCCCCTTTCTGCCGTGCCTGCAGGTCCGCAGTGTGCTCTGCCATTTGGTGCCTCAGCAGTTGCCAATGGAGCCGTACTTTGTGAAAATGTCCCTGGGCAAGCTCCAAGCATCCAGCAGTGCCAGCTCGTGTGTCGCCAGGGCTTCCACAGTGCCGCTCCCAACACCTCATCCCAGTGTGACACGCGGCAGCGGCGCTGGGTCTCGGCTGCCCCGCTGCTCCAGGCCTGCCAGAGTATGTCTGATCTGACCTGATCTGATCGAATCTGGTCTTATCTGGCCTGATCTGGTCTAGTCTGCTCTGCTAGGGCTTGGGGAGGGCTCAGAGTGGTGTAAACAGTGCAAAAATCAGCTTTTATCCCAGAACTACTGTGTGAGTAACAACCACATTTATAGGGGAGTTGCTCAACTGAGGTGCAGGAGATGTGTTCTGCCTTCTGCCATCTTCACCTCTGGCTCCTGGCTGGCCCCTATGCCAGAAACTGTGCCTCTTGCCTGTAATAATAGAGCTATAAATAGCTATTCAATCTATATGCAGATTTTTCTTGTTAGTTAAAAGATCCTGGCACCATAAGTGATTCTGATGGAACTACTTAGTCCTGGAAGAACAGATGAGCGCCAGATGTTTGAATTTGGCAGAACTTCACTGTTTATTTGCATAATCAAGTCACTGTTACTTCTGCATCTTTTTTGCAGCAGTCTGTTCTTAAGGATTATTGTTGTATTTGTTGGCTGACTTCTGATATTTTTCAAACCATTTTGCTTTCAAAAAAAAAAAAAGACACTTTAAATCTTGGAAGAATTGGATGTCCGTTCAGAGAGCTCATATAATTGGATATTAATGTTGGCCTTTTCAATTATTTTAAAAAAGATAAATTCTGATCAAAATGGCAATTTGTAGCAGTGCTGAACTTTGAGAAATGCAGGTCTTCCTGCCAAGTTTGCAGCTACTTTTAATTTCCAGAATAGGTTACACCCGTTAATCAGTCTTCAGAATGGGTTAAATTCTTCTATTCCAAATGCAAATATTTTTAAACTTTAAATTTCAGACTGAAACTTTTGTCTGTCTGTGATTGTGTTTGTGAGGTTTCTGTAGCATGTTATTAAATAACTTCCATGTTTGCTTGATGTCAGTGGAATAACTTTGTAGGGACAGAGGGGAGTGTGTGGCAATCTGCTGTAAAGTTTAATGTAAGCCAAGGACTTCCCCCAGTAATTTGTGTTTGGAATAGAGCATGGTTTAAGGAGAAAGAAAAAATTCCCAACACATTAGGAGACGATTGAATAAACTTCACAGCAATGGAGAATTCACCAAAACACTTAGTAATTTGTTCCAATGGATAATTACCCTCACTCTCAAAAATCATATTTCCTGTTCTTTATGTATACATCTAGAGACTGTGGTTAAATCAGCTCTTTAAATACTCTCTGAGTAACTAAGCAGAGAGAGAGCTTTGTGCCTTGCAGGAAGAAGCAGGAGTTTGTGTTCTCTGGTCCCTTTCGCCATTCTCCTTGGAAGCTCTCCAGGCTTTCTCATGCTCGTTTTTGGGGTGCAGGATGAGGAATTGTGCTCCAGCAGTGACACCAGTATGTGATGCAGTGAGGGTCTGCAGCGGAGCTGAATGATGAGAAGCTCTGCCACTTTTCCAGCCTGGTGGGATAAGAGCCAGCTCCATTTGGAGCTGGAATG
The DNA here is from genome assembly GCA_013398955.1 of Callaeas wilsoni. Taxonomy (NCBI): domain Eukaryota; kingdom Metazoa; phylum Chordata; class Aves; order Passeriformes; family Callaeidae; genus Callaeas; species Callaeas wilsoni. Next base: position 90,429 of record VWPU01002214.1, read on the forward strand.
ACAGCATGACTGTTATGCTGAACCTGAGATAACAAACCCTCCTTGAAGCCTGGGATCAGTGTCACTCTAGGGGAGACAAGAAATTTGCATCTTTTTTTCTTGCTGAAAACTGATTAAATAGATTTTTATTTTTGTGACTGGTGAGCTCACAGATTTGTCATCAATTTGTGTGATTCGCATCACTTGAGTTTGCAATCAAAAATTCAGAAAACTCCTGTAGACCTCCATGGCAACATCATTTTTATGCAAACTTATTCTCTCCTAAAACTCATTCCTTGTTAGTTTGACCAGCTGGGTTTCCAAAAGCCCATTTATGCTAGTATTAATTGCTTTCACCATTTAATTGTTTTTTAATAGAAGTGTTTTCATGGTTGCGTGTAAGAAAAGTGAAAATCGACAGGTCAATAATTCTTGTCTTTCTGTTTCTTTTCTAAGTATTGGCATAATGTCAGCTTTCATATAGTTCTCAGGACGTTCCTATTTGCAAAGGCTTATGCAAAATTATCAGTAATGATCCAGATTGTCCTTATCCTTCTGTGAGTTAGTACTCCAGTGTATAACATCTCTTCATTATTAAGGGTATCACTTGTCTTTTTCTCTAATGCACAACATATATATTTATCAAGTTTGTGTCTTGCTGCTTGTTATTTACTACTGACAGCTCTACTACTTTCACCTAAAAGTGGGGAGATGCTATTGATGCAACATGAGAAAGTCAAATCGATGTTGTCTTTTCTCAAAGTAACACTGAAGGTCAGGTTCCTCATTAGTTAGGTTACTAAATGCCCTTTCTACTTCATTTGTAGAGCTCCAGTTATTTCAGACAGTCCAAGCTCAAACACACTTTCAAATACTCCTGCCTCCTGAGAAGACATGTAGTTCTGACTACTCTGGATTACTCCAGGCATTCCAGATATTTATTTTAGATGAGATGAAGGCTCGTGGTTTATGTCACCTCCAGGTAATTTAAATTCCTTGTCCTCCATTGTTGGTGGGTTTTTACTTTGTTAGTTTCTGTTTTCTTTGGCTGGGTTTTGTTATGTATTAAAATGTAAAAAAAAGGTAAACATAACATAGACCTTCGCCTGTTTGAGAAAGGTGGAAGAATGGAATATGCCATGCAATCTCTCAGGACTGGCAGCACTCTCATGTGGATGAGTGGGAAAATAGGAGGTTTAGTCTCATACCACATCAGCAGATCAGCTTAGCTCCATCCGTAAAAGTCATATCACATCAGCTCAATATTTATTAAAAATTTATTTCAATGGAAGAGAATATTTTGCCTATTCTTACAGTGAGTATACAACTTGCTAAAATTATATTTTCTTGCTTCTGTTTTTATGGCCCGTTTTGACAGTGTTACTTCTGAGTATAGTACAGTGCAAATGAATAGAGCAAGGCAAGAACCAGAAAGTTCTCAGGTTGACTAACTGTGGTTTCACTTCATTCTGAATTCAAGATAAATGCATTCGGAAAAACTGGCTCAGTTTCTGTGTGTGATGATTTCACTGTCTATGTCGAATGCCTGAGCGTGGATCGCCTGGGAGTGAACATCACGTGGAGGACTCAGCTGGAAAACATCCCAACAACTGCTCTCCCTGACTTACATGATATTGGTAATTTTTCTTCCTCTGATGTTTCTGTGGATTAAACCTGATTTGCTTTTAATTGTTTTGCTTCAATGTCTTTATAACACTGGTGTTGTGTTTTTGAGCTTTTGGTATTGTATTTCCCTTTTCAGGCTGTGACTGCACAGTGGAAATCAGCTGTAATTGAATGTTTCTTTCAGATAGGACTGCCTCTCCCAGCTGCCTTAACCAGCATTGGAAATTACTTTATCGGGCATGAGCTGAACTGTCCCAGATGTAAATTTCCATTGGACAAGTCCTTGGTGGTGGAAAAGTGTTTCTATTCATTGTACTCAGAGAAACACAACTCACACATTGTCAAAAACTTAAATAATTTTTTCCAGTTATCTTTTTCTTTTTTTTTTTTCCTTTTCTCTCTTTTTCTGTTAGTTGCATTATCTTTAACACTAAAGAATGATCCTTACCTCTGACGTCCTAGAGCAACTGTGCAGAGACCACTGACTGGCAGATCTTTACTGTGGTTTCCACGAGAGTTAGGGATGGTGTGAGGAACTTCTTTCAAAGCAGTCAGTGTTTTCCTTCAAAATAACAGATATTAAAAATATATCCCAAGTTCAAATGCCCTCTGTGAGCATATCAAGAGTAGTGGCCTGTATCAATAATAGTGTGGCCAGCAGGACCGGGGCAGTGATTGTCCCCTGTACTCAGCACTGGTGAGGCCACACCTTGAATCTTCTGTTCATTTTTGGACCCCTCACTTCAAATAGGACATTGAGGTTCTAGAGCATGTCCAGAGAAGCACGATGGAACTAGGGAAGGGTCTGGAGCGCAAGTCTGAGGAGGAGTAGTTGAGGGAGCTGGGGCTGTTTAGCCTGGAGAAAAGGCTCTCTACAACTGCCTGAAAGGAGGTGGGGGTCAATCTCTTCTCCCAGGTCTCAAGTGACAGGACAAGAAGAAATGGGCTCAAGTTGTCCCAGGGGAGGTTGAGATTAGAAATCAGAAATTTTTTCACTGAGAGAGTGGTCAGGCATTAGAATAAACTGGCCAGGGAAGTGAGAGAGTCACTATCTCTGAAAATGTTCAAGAGGCATCTGGATGTGTCACTTGAGGATAACATTTAGGAGTGATAATGGTGCTGCTGGGTTGGTGGTTGGACTAGATTATCTTGAATGTGTCTCCCAACCTTGGTGATTCTGTGTGACCTTTTATCCAGTTTTACTGCTTTGGAATGGTGTTCCCAGCACTGAACAGAAATAGCTCTGTCTGCATATGTCCTTCCTTCTAACCTTGGGGCTTGGAGATATGTGTCCTACAGCAATTTTTGCTTGATCAGAACTGAATTCAAAATCCTTCATGACACAGATGGTAGCTGCAGTGGTCCTGTAGTTCCTGGCTCTACAGTCTGTTATTGTTTACATCCATCCAGTTGTTCCGTATTCTAAGGGAAACACAAAACACAGAATGATAGAATGGTTTGGCTTGGAAGGGACCTTTAAAGGTCATCTAGTCCAACACCCCTGCCATGGGCAGGGACATCTGCAACTCAATCAGGTTCCTCAGGGTCCCTTCCAATCTGACCTTGGACATTCCCCAGGGGTGGGGCATCTACTGTCTCTCTGAGCGACTTGGTCAAGTGTTTCACCACCATCACTGCAAAAAACTTCTTCCTTATATCTAATCTAAATTATATCTAATCTGAATTCTATCTTATCTAATATTCTTTTACCCCTGTGACTATTCGAGCAGTTTGTAGAAACTGAATCAAAGTATAAGTGTGTTTGGTTTTATATTCAACTTTTCTTTGAAAGTGCTCCTCTTTGAGGGTATTACCTTTTTGACCCTCCCCACACTATAAATTCCCTGTAGTCCAAAAATAGCTTTTCAAGAGAATGATTGTATGGTTTCAGAAGAGACAGAGCAAAACCTGCTCTCTTTGTATGCTCATGGCACCATCATCTCCCATTATGATCCAACTTCCATTACCTTCTAATATTTTGGGGCAGTTTTGGGGCCTTCTGTTTGAGGTGGTTTTGGGTGTATTTAAACAGAGTGAGCAAAGTTAGACTATAATTTGATAGATAGTGTACAGATTCATTATGGTCTGCTGCTTGTTAACATGCTTGTATTTCTGCATCTGCCTCTGTTTTTAACTTCAAGTTCATCAGTTTCTGTGTGGTTATCCATTCCTGTATTAGAAATGTCTTTCATGCTATTTTGTTGTATTTTTTTTTTCCCTCTTTAGAAAATGCAATTGTTGGGGAAAATCTCATTGGAGCATTTATAAAAGAGATTAAGGATGGTGTTTTTCTGCTGCATTTGGATTCCAATCAGTTTCTAGCAGATTCTGTAATTGATTTTCCCCGGGATGAAGAGTTTGATCTGTCTCCACGTGTGCAGCTCGGATGTAGAAGTGGATTTCGAAGAATTTCATCTCCTGGGAAAGCAGGCCCTAATTCACAAGGATGTGGTATGTCTTATTTTAGCTTTCCATTCTTAGATGTTGTCAGGAATCAGTATAAAGCTGAAATTAGAAAGTCATCCCTGAACTTGTGTTTAAGGTTTATATTTGAAAGGTGTGAGGCAGTGTGAATGGGAGAGATGGGAATTAGTGCTTTGCTTACTGTTCCATCCTTGTGTTGAACCAATGATTTGGAAATAGGCATCACAGCACTGACATTGTATAGAAAGTTTTGTAAACATTTTTGAGGGTTATTTTAGATCTGTCTGGTAATAGAAGATCATTCTGTAATGTACATGATTCTTAATACGAGGATTTCACAGAGATAATGTAGCCAGAGCTTCAGATAATGATACATTACCTGGAATAGGAACCTAGATGCAGAAATGCCAAAAGTCCTGAGATTGTGAATTCCTGGGCCAAGTCCACCCAGCTCAGATGGAAGCTTTTTTGATGCTGGCCAACACCCAGACCTAACTGCACTTCTGCCCTCTTTTCTTCTTTCCTTCTGTTTAGTCTGCTTTCCTGGAGCAGGCTGCCTTTCTGCCAGCATGCTGCTTAAGGCTGCCAAACCTGCCTTTTGCACAGCTCCCCATGGCTGTGCCAACCTGACCTTGGTACCAGGTCATGCTGCCAAAGTGCCTTTGCCTAAACAGCCCCACTCTCGTTTCTGTCAGCACCAACCTTCCTTCTATTCCTGATTGTTCTTGTTGGCTCAGTTATCCTCAATGAGTCCATGTCTCAGTTATGCCACTTTGGGATATATTCACTATATCTAGCCTTTTTTTAATCTAGGGAACAGAGGAGAGATGTACCACTTGTAGGTGTAAGATAACAGAAGCAGGTATTGGATAAGTTTTCCAATGTTGGGAATATTTTCAGATATTCATCACTTCATCGCTATGAAGCAAATCAGGATATGTGAAAAAAACTTATCTCCCTGCTTGATGTGGTGCTTCTCTCTAAGTTCAGAGAGTTTCCTAATGCCTGGGTAAGGTAATCAAGCGACGAACCACTTTTGAACTGCTGCAGTTTCCAGCCTGGATCTTTAAGGGTAAATTGACTGCAGGTTCAGTTCATCTCCAGTCTGAAACACTTCAGGTCTGGGTTACTTAAACACATACAGAAAAAAATATTAATTCCTGCTGAGTCCAGAGTCCATAACAACTTGCAGCTACTTAACAAGATGTAGTGTTGTATTGCTTAAAGGTATAATTATTTTTTAAGTAGAATCCATCGCTTAGAGCAGAACTTACAAAGAATTGGATCTTTCTGCCAAGTACTGCCTGCCAGGCATAAAGGCCTCTAGGAAGCAGTGAATTCACTTGCCTTGTGAATTAATTCACACATATTTGAACCAGCTAACTGTGGAAAATGTCACTCAGTAAAGCAGACATCATAGAGATGTGGAAAGGAGACAGTTTCTGTTCCAGCTTTTGACAGAAATTTCATACTCTAAGCTGCCATGGGTACCTGCTGCTGGACACTGGTTTGTGTAGCAGGACTGCATATTTTATTCTGAACAGAGAATTTAGAAATTCAGGTTCTGATTCCTCTAGTGTATATATATATATATATATGGATATATCCTGCTCATTCATCCTGTCTGGGTCTGTTTCCCTACTAATAATAGGGACAATTGGTAAGAAGCATCACCTGTGACTACAGAAAATGAAGTTGTGTGAGAGGGGGCAGAGATTCTTTATTCTCTTCTTTTTCCTGTTATGGCTTGTTCTTGAAGTACAAATTGTGTTTTAAGATCATGATTTTTTTGATTCATTTGGTTTTATTTCACTGTCAATGTCATTTGCCTTTCCTCCAGGAAACATGGTCAGCTCAGTAACGACAAATTTCTCGTGTTCTCAATAAGCTTAATATTTTCATCTATAGACATTCAACTTGCATGAATCTGCCTCTTCATCCCTTCCTTACAGTCATCTGTTTATTTAGGTTTGCATCTATTGTCACTTTGTTTCATGTCTTCCTGCCTGTAAAATGGGTAACATTTATCATATGTTAGTTTTTCTTATATGACATTTTTTCTTAGTCTCAGTCTTACATGGAGTTATGTTAAGCCACAAGTATTTATGAATACAATTCCATAAGAGTTGGGGATAACAGTCTTATTTTAACTAGATTTTAATAGTAGAAAAGGCACTTTCTTTTGCTAAGGTATGAGTCAAAATGAAGGGAGTTGGAAAATGTCCAGAAGGACTTTTGGGGCATAACCCTTCTCCCCCATTTATTTCAGGAGAAAACCTAAGGGCTGTTTGCAAGTTAGCTTTGTCTTATTTTACATTTTTATGCTACCTTTTTTTATTTAAAATGCTTGACAATTCCATCACAATTGCTTTCAGCATAACACAACTCAAATAAAAGGCTAGATTTATAGGTAACTGGCAGTTCAAGGCTTCATTTCTAATAATCAGCATCAAGAGTCTGATATCCCAAAGTTTTCCAGTATCCCTGGAGGGAAAAAGGAGCAGTGCAAGTGTTGGGCAATGATCAGTTGTGACAGTTTTTGAGCTTGCCCAGTGTAGTGAAAGCTGAGGCTCCTGTGAAGGGTGATATCCCTGAGGAATCACTTCAGTAGGTTGCTCCTTAGCCTGGATTTTGTAGCTTGTTCCCCTGGTACACAGAAGCCTGAATCCAGTTAGAAGTGAGAGCAGGTTTCAGATTACATGTGCAGGAGGAAGAGACTAAATTTGTTTGGGTTTTTTTAATATTTTAATTTATTTTCTCCTGTTTTAGGGTTACAAAGTTTGGTCCCAGTGGTTACACTTAGCTCTGAGATTTTGGTTGAAAGCCGTTCTCTAGTTTCTTCTGTTGTTAAATGTATTAATGTTAATGCTTGAAAGAAGTACAATATGGTGGTTTTTTCTCACTTGTAGGGTCAAACTGCACCTCTGTGTGATTGTGTCAGTGTGGCCTGGAGCTGAAGTGATAGGTCCCTCCAAGAGTTATACAGTCTAGAAAACGTGATCCTGCACCAACATTTTTTACTGTTCTTTGTACCCTTTTGTCAATCCAACGTGTGAAACGAAAGGCAAATTTACTTGCTCAAAATGTGGTAGGAGACACAGATGTTTCTTTCACATTGTGACTAAAACTACAAAAAACAGGAGAATGCTTTGAAAAGCTTAATTTGTTTCTTTTTGAACTTTAATTGCTTAGTTAGCCTTGTCATTCATTGCATTTTGTCTTCAATTTAGGCATGGATTTCTCATTTCACTTTAATTTCTGCTGTTGTTCAATGAGTATTATGCTTTTTGCATGTGTTGGAAACTGTCTTTAAAACATATCAGACACTCTTGTATATTAAATGATGTGCTTTTGAAAGGAGAATTCTGACTGATCCAGGATTTTTTATATTCTGGAATTGATTTTAGCTATGTGTTTTACCCAGAGTAATTGCCTTGATGCATACTTGGAGGGAAATTTCAGTCTTGCAGTTGTATCCTCCCAGACCTTCCCACTGGGCTATTTATAGCAGATGAAGGAAGATATGATAATTTTACTACTAGCTGTCTTTTTAGTCTATTATGATTTAGGTGCTCCCATGAGTTAAATTCATTTACATTCTGGTGTGTTGTCCAGAACAGCAATTCATCATATGGGTTATAGTGACAATGGCCAATATTCCATTACTGTTTCTCTCTTGTGGAAGCTTAAACTTCTGTCAAGATGCAGGGCAGGAACAGAAATAGTTTTGCACCTTGTCAAAGTCCCAAAATATACATTTGATAGTGTTTTGAAGGAAAACTACATCTGGAAAGCAGCTGTGAAATAACAAGCAGAGGTATTGTCCTGCAAATATGTCTGTGACTCTTCTGCTTTAATGTTCATTTGAATGCTCTGGAGGGAAACACAGTATTCCATGACATCCCAGAACACAAAGACTTTTCTCTGTAAAATGCAACAGGTCAGCTGGAAATATTGCTTCTGATTGTTTTGAAAATTATATAGATACAGACTAAGAACATCTTTATGTTTTGTTTTTGGGTTGTCATGTGCACAGCTAGTGACTTTTAATCCAGCCGTTACTGTTTAGTTTGGAAGTGCTTAACAAAAATTTCTTTACCAGGAATTCTGAATAAAAGTGTTACCATATGGTGGATTTCTGTATGATGGTTTTGGAGTTTCTGCTCCTCAGAGCCTTCCTGTTTCTGTTTGTGGTGTTAGAAGTTGCTCTTTTTGTAGCTTGTCTTCCTTTGTTTTCTTTCACAACTCATCCACCTGCATTATCTTATTGCAAATGGATTTGACAGTTGGAAATCAGGCTGGACTTGGCGTTTCCAAAGAGCTTCATGTGCGCTACAGGTTTAGGTGATCTGAGAAAACAGATCACAGCCTATATTCCTGTCATTGATGAGTTTAATGATCACTTAAGGAGTATTTACTTTGTTATATCACATAGAAATACATATATTAAGGGCTTGAAGCCTATGGCAAATCAATCAGCATTATAAATATTTATATATATACACACATATATACCCACACATATGTGTGCAAATGCCAGAACTGGTCGAATTCCAAACGAGTAATAAGGTGATTGTTCTCCTTGCAGTTGTTTGTCCTCCGGGCAGTTATTTCCAGGACGATGAATGCATTCCCTGCCCTCTTGGCTACTATCAGTATCAGACAGGACATTCCTTCTGTATCAAGTGTCCTGTGGGCAAAACTACCAACTCCTATGGGGCAATCAGTGCTGATCACTGTAAGTTGAACTCATTTTTTCCATATCCTTTATATTCTGGCTTCAAATAACTAATGATATTTTTTTTATTCATCTCTAAGTTTTTTAAAAAAATTAAATCCTCCCTCTGAGGGTTTTTGGATGGATATGATCCCTTCCGCATACATTCACAAGCATTTTACAAAGTACAAACTGTCTGGTGTTTTGACCAAAAATGCATGAGAAACAAGTGGTCAGTCTCATCCAGGATGTTGTGGTTCCTCTAGACGTGTTCATTGTCCTCAGGAATGATATCTGGGTGTTCAGTATCAGTAAGAAACTTCTTTTGCAGTTCATTTATTGTCACTTTCTTGAACACTAAAATAGTCTTTTGTGCAGCTCTTTCCCCTGCAAATACAAACACTTCTCACAAAGCAACTGTTGAAATGTTCACTAAAGCTGGTGAATTCAGCTTAAATGATTTGTTTTTTTCATGGAGTTCTATACAGAAAATCAGATATTAGGTCCAAATTCAGTTTTGTCTACAGAATTATCTTATATAAAAATAAGGTATAAATAAGAGTACCAAAAATGGGCTTTTTGGGAAGTGCCATTGAGTATATGGTCTACTTTGTTCTCTTTCAACCTCTTTGTTCTCTTAGGTGGGATAAACCCCTCATTTTTATTGTAATGTATCCCAGCATCAATTAGCTTTTACCTACAGTTGTTCTTCTTTTCCGTGTGTGTTCCCTGGGTAGGTATTGGGTTTGTGTCCTTAAGAGTTTGCTCCTTAGGGCTTAAAAACTTGCACTTGCAATTTTCTTTACTAAACCTGCTCCCTGCCTGGTTCCACTTTACCTTTCTGCTGCATCTCAGCGCCAGCCCTCTCCAAAAGGCCAGGTTATATATAACCTGCCTACTTTCTTTCATTCCCTGCTTTCTCCTTGCAGAGTCTGAAGAGTTTTTCTGAATTAATTGGTGTGATAGCTCTTCTTATTGCTCACAACATTCCACAGATCCACTGCAGTAATCACTGAACAAACCTGTATGAAAATACAGTTCCTTCTCTGTTCTTTGCTTTACAGTACTGGAAATACACCAACAGAGATTTGATACATGACAGAGAATCCAAAAAATGTTTGAAACACAAATTGAAGTAGCAACAAAGCAGTGAGCTACCATGCTTTAGAGCATGAAACACTGTGCAAATCTCAGCTTAAATTTTGCCCCACAGCACTGCAACGTTGTCTTACTGCATGGACAGGACCAGCGGCTGCACAGGAGGTTCCCTGTGAACATCAGAAAGTGTTTTTGCTGTGAGGGCAACCAAGCACTGGCTCAGGTTGCCCAGGGAGGTTGTGGAGTCCTTGGAGATGGGTAAAAGCCATCTGGAGAGGGTCCTGGGCAGCCAGCTCTAGATGGCCCTGCTCAGGCAGGGGCCTCTGGCCTTACGACCTCCAGAGGTCCCGTCCAGCCTGGGCCGTTCTGCGAAACCCAGCGACAGCGTCACCAAACCGTCATCTCCCCTCCCCTTGCTCACTTGTGCCAGGTGTCACGTACTGCCAGGGCAGTGAGCAGGGCCTGCAGTGTGACGAAGATGGCCAGTACAGACCTTCCCAGCGAGACCCTGACACCAAGAAATCCTTCTGTGTCGACAGCTTTGGAGCAGCACTGGACTGGACTGAAACAGAGGATCTCCTTTCAGATGACCAGTGCTTGGGTAAGTGGCAGATGGATATCTTGGGTATGTTTTGACCTCACATAGGTGAAACTTCCTTATGAAGAGACTAATCACTCCACAGATTATGGGGATTCACTGTCCACAGTTATTCACTTTCCCATACTTGTGGCCTCTGCCTTAAGCCACATTCCTCCTTAGTTTTGCATTTCTTGACTCCACTGGGGAAGTTATTTCTGGTAAGTGAAGAGAGAGAAGCAGGTTTCCTGCACTCTCAGATGGCTGCCATCTTTTGATGTGTGCTGACCTTGTGCTCTCTGCTTGGAAACCCAAAAGAATAATGAGAGAGCTAATGAGAAAGAAGCAGAATTATTAATTTCTTTGTAAAATTATCCCTCATCTGTGTATTCATGGGAAATAGACTATTTTCAGCAATGACCTCACAGCCACAACATAACATCACCCTCTGGGCCCCTGCTGTAAGGTATCTGACTTGGGGAACACATCCTTGCAGGCTGGAGGAGGTTACTTCTGCTGAACACAGCTGCAAAATGCTGGTTTTCAAGGATGAAAATCTTGAAAAAACAAAGAAAGTAATCTATCAAACAGTCCCCAGACTGCCTGCAGTAAGATCTAATTATGTCTCTCAGCCTCAAAGCTTTTGTTTTTTCCCAGAAGTTTTTATATGCTCATCATATGATTGGTATTGAATTTAATGGAATCTTCTGTTTAGAAACTGATGTCATGGTGTTCTTTGAATTAGACCATGTCTTATGACAAGTGTGATCAGTGGAAGGAGTGCGAAAAGTAAAGCCCTCAGCTGTGAAGAGGTTGCAAAACTATCTTCAGTTAAAATAGCTCTTTTTTTCCTCTGCGCATTCTCAGAGACTGATCACAGCTACGAACATGAGGTGAAAGCCTCTGTTGCTCTCAGTCACGGGTAGTTGGGATGTTCCTCTGTAGAGAGGACTCAGGATCTTAATTCTCCTGTTACCATGAGCCTTCCTGCTTGGGCATTTCTGACTCTGGCCAGGATGGAGCAGTTGTAGATATTTGTGCTTGGTTTTGTGGATTATGCTAGAAGATATCACTACAAGTGTTTATGACTGTTGAAAATTCATTTATGACTATTTAAAAACACAGCAACAATGTGTCATAGAATCACAGAACGGTTTATGTTGGAAAGAACCTTAAAGACCATCTTGTTCCAGCACCCCTGCTATGAGCAAGGATGCCACCTAAAAGATCAGGTTGCTCAGGCCCCATGAACACCTAAGAAATCTGTTTATTTGCTTGGATTTTTTAATAATAATTTGCTGACTTATTTAAATTTTTTTTCTCTTTAAAGATCATGTTGCATTTCCGGAAAGCATAATGTGAAGTGAAACTGTTTATTTTTGCTTTTTCCCCTGCCTCTACTATTTCTCTTAATTGAATTCAGCACACAGCAATTCAGTAGGGGCTGAAGGCTGATCTTGCTTTGACAAGAGGCAGGCAGTTGGGAAGGGTCACCAAAACCCAGCTAGTCTTTGGTTTTTGAGTCTTCAGACAGAATAAGGATTGCCTTGTATGAATGCAGAGGAATAAGCTGTAACAACCATTGTTCGTTGTTATCATTCTCTCTCTTGTTATATTTTAGGCCACTTAACATTTACACTTAACATTTATTAGTCAACTTTTATGATATGGGGGTTGGCACTAGGTGATCTCGAAGGTCCTTTCACACCTAATCCATTCTATGATTCTGTTAATTACAGCAGCAGAAGGACCTGGAGCTTTGCTCTAGTAATAAGTGAAATAGAGAATTTCTGCTCTGCACTAAGCCTGTGACATGATTTTATGACTGCAATTTTTTTACCTTTCTTTGTACTAAAGAAACAAAATTCAGGAATTTTAAAAAAGGCAGTTTTTCTACTATTTTTCAATGTTTTCAGCTTACTTTTTCATGACACTTTCTATCTTCTCTCTACTTCTCCCTCATATTGTTGTATTCAATACATATTGTATTCAATAATATTGTATTCAATAATATGGGAGAAAAATAGAGAAAAAAGATTTTCTCTTGAAAATGGAGAGGTGGTATGAAGCCAGAATTAGGGGGAAAAAAAACAGAAGAAAAAAAATACATTTGAGAGTGTAATTTTTTGATAATTTTAATATTGGAATAGAAATGAGGGCAGCTTTTAACCAGGCATCACTGCAAGCTGCAGATGTAGAAGGGATTCAGTTTTGTGCAGAAGCTAGCTAATGCTTGTATTTTGGTGCCCTGTACTTCTAGGAAGGGAAAATAAATTCACTTCTGCTTGCACCCTACTTCTTCCCTGTGCTCATCCTAACTGGAGTCTAAGGATTTTCTTGTGCTAAACATTTGAAAAACCCATGTGGGTTTTTTTATGAGCAGAAATGGTGCTTTTATCAAAAGCACCTGCTGGCTCAGCCCTGACAGCAGTGGACATTTGCTTCTGATTTAGCCCTGAGTGTTTTGCTGTAAGAGTACAAATGATTATTTTAAGAACTTATGCCTGACTTTTATTTCGTGGTTTGTCCAGATATTTCAGGCAGAGAGGCCTGTGATCCTCCAGCTGGACCTCTGCACCCCTGAGCCCAGGAGAAGGAGGGGCTGAGATTCCAACTCTTCTGTGTGCAGACATCTCCCATAGCTGGGATCACATCAAGGCTCCTGCTTTTACCTCTTGTAGGTCTAGGCCAGGTGTTGGCTGCAAGGAGCCCGAGGTTTGCCTTCACTTGGGGCCTTCAGAGAAGTTTGGTCACCAAGGGATGATGCTGAGTCACCTCATTCTTCTGTTAATCACAGAATGGCTTGGGTTGGAACGGATCTTAAAGATCCTCTACTTCCCACTCCCCTGCCATGGGCAGGGATAATGTGCTGTGCTCGCTCCAGTGTACTGGTGTATCAACCTGGGACACACTGTGCCCAACCCCTTGGTCATACAGGGAGTACAACCTCAGCAGGGTGGTGGTGGCACTGTGTGTCCTCTCACCGGCCCTCAGTCCTCTTCAGGGCACAGCCAGGCCAAACCCTCTGGAGCTTGGTTTAGATTCCTTACCCCATTTAGTGACCTTTGGGGTTTGCATCTCTAGACCCCAAGAGCTTTTCCCAATGTGTGAACAGTGCTGCTTGTCAGACTCCTCACACACAGGTGAGTGGGCTCAGTGCAGAGGGAGCAGATAAAAGGATTTGGTCAGTAAAGTGACAGTCAGGTGTTGAAAGTGGAATGAAGGAGTAATAAAGCAGCATGTAGGACATACTACCTTGGATATAGCCCTGGGCCTGAAGTCAGTGGAGATCAGGCTGTTGTGTTTCTGGAAAAAAGTGATAAGGCTCCTGGATTTCCTGTCTAACCAAGTGCTGTTGGAGCTCGCTCTTGTTTCTGTGACTGATTTGTAGAAAGTTTGTTCCCTCTTTGACTCGATAGTTGGTCCTATGCCATGAACAAGTAATGAGAGATGGCAGGTCTGCTGCTGGAAGAGAAGCCTCACTGGAAAATAAAATCCCATCCCACTCCTGGTTAACTGTTTTTTAAAACATCTTGTGACACTTTTTATTTCAAAGCAGAAATTCTACCCTCACGCCAGCTGTCTCCTGCATTATCTGTGAGGTTATGGTACATCATTTAATGAGCAAACCTTTCTCCCAATAGAATTCTTCAAGCTTAATTTCTACCTAAAGTCTTTATTTGCAGCATGGGAACTGATAATACTACCTGGTTGGGGTTTTTTGTCGTCTTTTTTTTTAGTGCTCAGAAAATTTGACAGAGTTCCTGCCTCCAGCCTGATTTATGGATCAGAAGAACCTCAGATTCTTCAGTCTCAGTCATTTGGGGGAGACCTGCAAAGTGCATATTTTCAATGCATTTCAGGTGAGAAAACTGAGAAAAGCTGTAGAGACAACACTAACCATTGTGGAAAATAATAATCTTTTCATATGATGAGTTTATAGTTAAGTTCCTAGATTAACTATATGTTCTTCAGTTTGGCACCAATTCACTGCAAGATATTTACAACTTTTGATGACCTTGGTTTGGGGAAGAGATTAATATTTTTTTCAGAAAGAAGTCTTGTGACTTTACATACCACCTCAGACAAGTCATCTGACTTTAAAGCCAGTTGGTGTAGTTTGCAATACAAATGAGAACTGAGATTTAATCCAGGAAACATTCATCAGACTGTGCAGACAAAAGAAGGATTAGGTGTTCAGAACATATGAAAAGTAAGCTTTTACCCCTTCACAAATTACCTGATTGGCACATAAAATAGGAATAATCACCCTTGCTTATGTCAGAAGGGTATTATAAGGAGTTCAGAGATATTCCTCTGCCAAGCCTTGCAGTTTATATACTATATTGCATCTGGTTTAAGTTGGTTCCGGATCATCTAAAACCCACACTGCTTTCAGGGGGCTTTGAGTCAGTCTCACCTTGTGTCTCCTAAAGCTCAGGCTGTGAAGGGAGGCAGAGGGGACGTGTTCAAAGCAAAAACTCTCTGGCAGTAATAACATAGATGTCCTGTTTGTAAGGCACACATTAAAATTCTGACAAATCAGTGGCTTTGTGTCATGTGCCACGGTCTAGTTGGAGCAATCACCTCTCATGCTAAGAACTGAATACATGAAGCCTTTTATTATTAGAATGATCTTCCTGCTCCAGCTCATCCTGACTGTATACTGTAAGATTTCTTGCACCTTCCCCTGAAAATGGAGACCTTCAAAAGCAAGACACTGAACTGAGAGAGTCTGAGAACAAACCTGGGGAGGAAATCATGCCCCTCTGCCCACCAGTCTGATTCTGTCTCATAGCTGTATTTTCTCTATAAGTTATGTAAATGGCAGCATGACTATGAAATATTACTGCTGAAGTTCTCACTGAAGGGTGAGGGTTAACCTTTCCCTCCCTAAGTCCCTGTAAGGTCAGATGGCTCAGCTTACACTTCTGCTGATGTTTTCATCTAAGTTGGTTGCTTTTATACTAAAGATATTTGGAAAGTGTTTCATCTCAGCTAGGAGTAGAGCTGTGGGAGTAAGTTAGTGGTGAATGTGTAAGGATGGAATGATCTTCAGCCTCTCCTAAATTTGGAGGGGATGGCTCTTCCTCCCTTACAGTGGCTAGGAGATTGCTGCGGGGGCAGCCAGCACTATTGATGAATTTGATGTTTCCCTCCTTCCTATCACTCTGATATGTCACAACCTCTTTGCCGTGGGGTTACTGTATCAGGCAGATGTGATGTGCTGGCAAAGTGATTCATGAGAGTCCTGCCTCAGGCAAAATTATCCAGCAGACTTTAAATATTTGGGTGTGTGGTTAGACCTGTCTCAGCTGTTTATATCATCAGGTGATGAACAACTTTTCACATGAATTTAATTCAATTTAAAATCCTTAACCCTCTACTAAAATAGTTGAGTACTAAAGTTCATGTGGCTAATTAAATTCATGTCTGATAAACATATGGAAATCTAGATAAGTGGCAGTAAGCAGTGGAATTTGTAGCAAACATTTTGCATGTGAAGTGCTAGAAAACCTAAAATTTCTTTCCTGTTTTTCAGGCTGTGAGAGGGAAGATGCCTGTGGCTTTGCAACTGTAACTCCTGCTGATACTGAAGTGCTCTGTGAATTATACAGTGCTGCTGAAGTCAACTTCAACTGCACCACCTCTGGATTGGTAAGAAGGATCAAATTTAAAAATACATGTTTATCAAAGTGCTGTGTGTTCAGTGTAAGTAGACAAGATCACAGAAGAAAGGCAGGCTGTTACCTGACCCCTCGGGCATTGCTCTTCCCTATGGCAGTAATAAATCCCTGCAAGTTGGTAAAGAAGCTACATCTGGATGTTTCCAAAAATGACATCTGAATACCTCAGTGTTTGGTTGAAACATCACACAGCACTGTTGTTCCTAAAACATGCTGAGCTCCTGCAGACAGGCTATCAGGTTGATTTAAAAAGAGAGTTAATCTGGAAGGTCAAACTGGAAGTCGCCAGGTTGGTAATCAGGTCACCTGAAACAATCGTATT
Source organism: Callaeas wilsoni (assembly GCA_013398955.1). Lineage (NCBI taxonomy): Eukaryota > Metazoa > Chordata > Aves > Passeriformes > Callaeidae > Callaeas > Callaeas wilsoni. Next base: position 106,859 of record VWPU01002214.1, read on the forward strand.
TTCTGAGTCCCCTCCTCTAGCTCAGGGTTTGAACTGTGTGCTCTTTATCACTGCACTGTTTTCCTATTCACTACTTTTAAACAGCAATGTGGCATTGAGGAGCTAAGATCTCAGTTTGATAGAGTAAAATACGTCTGTATTAAATAGAATAAAAAAATGCCCACATAGAGCTGTGCTGTGATACCCTTTCTGTGTGCTCATTACTCCCCATGAGTTTTTTAATAAAGAAAACATATTTTAGGAGAGGAAATCCATTAGGTTGTATGTATTTTGTTTACCTGTTTTCTGTCTCAGGTGCAAGGTGTCTTGGGAAACCCTGCTGCCACTAGCATCAGTGGCCTCAGCTGCTTGCTTCGTGTCAGGAACCCAGAGGGAGATGCACTGATGGTCTATTTGAAGAGAGGTAAAAGATGTCAATCACTCACCTAAATCTGGCTCTGTGTCCAAGCTGGTAGTTACTTCTGTAGAGGAGCGTGACTAAATGTGGGGAGCATCTTTGTTTGAGAAGACACAATACATTAAAGAGCTCAACATTTACTGACAGTCCAGAAACTTCAGCAAATCTTTCTTTCATGTCTTGTTCCCTAGAAATTAGGAATACTTTTGTAATACGTTTTGACAACTTTTGCCAGCAACTGGTCCCATAAAAACTCAAATTCTATCCAATATATTTTCCTGTTCTGTTCTGTTACGATTTCTCTTTATTAAGCAGTTTGTTATTTGAATATATAAGACATTATTAATGACCAGCCTGTACATAATTTAAGTTCACTTTACTTTTGATTGTGAATTGTTCTAGTAATATACCAGCCAAGAAGTAAACTGCTCTCCATGAATCCCGTAACATTTCAGCTGAACTAATGAATTAATGAGACAAATTTCATTTATTTATTTATTTGTTTATTTATTTATTTATGACCTGAGCACCACATCCATTGTGTGTCCAGCTTTAAGCCTCATGCCAAACTGGAAGCAAGATAACCAAATATTGCAGGGTTTGAGTCAAAACTCTCTGCTCTTACCGTGTTCTTTGTACACTTCTATCCAAACCTCTGAGTCATTATTTATTAATATTAATAAAAATAAAAGATCTAAGTCTGACTTGGAAAAAAGATGAGTCCTCTGAGCTTGTTGTATTCAGTATAATCTTGTGGATACAAGATCAACTCTAGTTTTCTAGATCTAAAATTCTATGAATCATGCCCTCCTAGTCAGCAGAAGTCCTAATTGTAGATGAAGTTATGCTGGCTAAATTACACATTTTACTTTTTAAATGAGATAAATTTGTTTCATTTTTATCTGGGAGTTACTAACAGTGCTTGAAGATGGAATATTACCAACCTGACTGTATAGATCAGTTTAGAAGCCCTTTTCTGGCAGTACATTATAACCAGCTACTCAGGAATAATGGCACCACATCATGTGAAGATCTTATCTTGCTTCTGAAACTCAAAGTCCAGAAAAGGACTTTTAAAACTGAGTTTTGATCATAAAACTTTCAACCAACTGCAGTCTGCAGGCAATTCAAAAACATTCCTTGAGCTCCCCTTGAGCTCCTTTCCCTTTCTGTCTACCCAGCACAGGAATTCAACTCCTCTGGACCCAAGGCCTTTGAGAGGACTGGCTTCCAGAACGTGCTGTCCGGCGTGTACCGCTCCATGGTGCTCCCGGCAGCCGGCACATCCCAGACTGATGCTCAGCTGCTCTGCAGACAGGAGTGCAGCCGGGACTCCTGCTGTGATGGATTCATCCTGAGCCAGCTCCTGCTGGATGGAGGTACTGCCTGACTGCAAAGGACAGAGTTCTGCAGTAGGAAACCCATGCTAAATGAGTAGAAGTCATTGTTGGACGCAGTCCACCCACCTTTACATCATACCTGTGTCAGCAACCTGTCTCTAAATCACTGACATTTTTTCGGTGTTGTCAAGGTTTGAGTAATGCCCAAGACTTGGTCTGGAGCAGTAAAGATCTGAGGTAGCAACCTGCTCTTGGAAAAAAATGGACATTTTGAAGGGATAAGCCTGACAGTGTTCCAGAAGCTTTTGGGCAATGCACCTGGGGTCATGGTGTGACTCCTGGGGCTGTCCTGTGCAGGGCCAGAAATTTGACTGAGTGATCTTTGTGGGTCTCTTCCAACTCAGCCTATTCTCTGTGTGTGAGACATCTGCATCTGGATGAGATAAATTGTTCTGAAAACACCTCTCTCCATACACAGCACAGATTGGTTGCCAGAAGTTGGTGCCTTTCAGCTGATGCAGGAACTAAGAAGGTGCCTCCAGACAGAGTTCTTATAGCACAAATGAAAATCAGCTTCCTTTTAAGAGCAGGAAAAAAGGATGCTAAACAGAATTATGTTCTATTATTGCACGCAGGAATGCTAAAATCTCCCAGGTCTGGATCTCTATCTAGGAGAGCAAGTAGGAATGGCATGGATGGAGTTGGGCAGAGGTGGGACTTTGGCAGAACCAGATTTTCGTCAGCAAGTTGAAGCACTTTATGGCAGTGCTTACTTTTTGTAGTTTAGTTTCAAGCTCAGATGGTATTGACTCTCCCCTTGGAGATGCATTTCCTGTAGGAAATAGGAAGTTCTAAATGACATGCTTCAAGTATTTAAGACAGGCTCTGTCAACAGCCAGGCGTGGGAGTTGATGCTTCTTGTGGGTCTCTTCCAACTCAGGACATTCTATAATTCTGTGAAATCCAGGCATGTGCTAGTGGCTGCTATGTGACAAGCACTTCTCTATTTTGGAGTGGAAACTGATCCTAGATTTTTAAGAAAATTTGTGAAAATCTATCACAAATTATCTGTGAAAGTTGTCAAGAAAATATTTCCAGAAAATTACTCTGTTTTGGCATGTCATATTTTTTGTGCATCGCAATATTCTAGATGATCTTGTAAAGTCCATTTCTCTATACATTTATCATCAAATTTTGGGTTCTCTCTACTTGTGAGTGTAGAAGGTGAATATCTGTTTAGTTGGAGTGACTATTTGGATCAGTTCTACAGGTAAATGCATTACTTTGACTGGCATTTTGCTTAAAAAGAAAGGAAAAAGAAGGAAAAGGTAGCATATTCAGTATCTCGTGTCCATAAAAACAAGCTAGTGAGGGCATTGTAAAATCTTAGAAACGCCTGAGCTATGACAGCAAGTGCAAGGCAAGAGCTGAGTATTGTCTAAAAGTTATGGTAGCAGATTGATGCCAGAACATGTGGCCTTAAACACGCTGGTGCCTCGAGTCACATCACAGTGCTGGGGCAGACTCAGGCCTGGGATGACTGAAATCAGGCACCAGTTCAGGAAACCATTGCAGTAAAAATATATAAGTGCTTTTTTTGGTTCAGAAACTGAGATTGTAAGACCATCAAAGGATTGGATGTGTCTCTGTGGTGCTATGAAATGCTGAGAACATTGTTGGGTGTTATCAGATAATAGAAATATTTTATTAGGTGATAATAGTATGTTCCTGAAATCTCTGAAAAACAGGCTACAAATTTTTAGTTTGGGTGTAAGTAGCTAACCTTAGCACTTAAATTTGAACATATGGTTCTGATTTGCTTATTTGGGGTTTTTTCTTTGGTAGCAATACTGAAGGGTATCTCTCTCAGTGGCACTTAGAGAAAGTACTGGGGGGCTTGGGTAGGTGCAAAGCGTTAGTGCAGTGATGCAGCTGTGTCTTTGCCTGCCCCTAGGTACCATTCTGTGCAGTTTGCTGAGCTCCCCAGACGTGCTGCTCTGCAATGCCAAGGGCTGGAGCCCGACACCAACCTCAGCCATGGCTGGGATGTGTAACGGTGTGAGCTATGACGAGGAGAAGAGGTTTTCCTTCACCCTGGGAGGACAAGTGTTCAGTGGAAGTATGTTCATGAATTACCTCAATTTACATAAGTTCTCTTTAATTGTTGTAGACACTCTGCCTTATTCACCAGCCTGCTCTTGTACTCCAGTGCTTTTTTCAAGTAAATCCATATCACAAGAGAATAAAAATTCTCTGACTGGATGCACTGCCAGATGGATGGACCTCTCATATTTTGCCACATGAACATTAGTGAAAGTTAGACTGTGTTTAGTATGTCACTCTGTAATACTTCCAGCATTTAATTCAGGCAGATTCAAGCCAATAATCTGAAACAAAGGTAAAGTCTGGAGCAAAGATAAGAAGGGAGATGCCCAGACATGCACTGTAAAAGCAATGATAGGCAGTTGAGTAAAGTCTGGCACCCTGGACCCAGACTAGCCCCGTGACACTTGAGACCTTCTTCCTTAGACTTTTATATTGTAATGAAGGTGATGCATAGTCTAGTGATGTGTTTTCTATGCAATTTCTGAGCATTTAAAAAATATCAGTTAATTTAAACAGTTATTCTAACAATTTTTTTTTATTAGCTTCTCAGTTGGTGGAAGAGGCAGAAAGAAATTTCACTACCTTTCAGGAAATTTACCTGTGGAGAGGTAAGTTATCTCACAAAATTTCTTACAAAAACTTATGATGAACTGTAGGGAGTGGCAGATGTCTATTCTATAATGGAAATGTCATTGTCACTTCATTTTATGCTGTCCAAATTAAGACACAACTCAGAAGTCTATTTTGGCAGGGATGTATAATCTGGCGTAATTCTTCTACTGTCAGTTTCATGAAATTTGGGTAAATTCTTGTGTCTGAGAACATAATTTATATCTTTTAATACCCTGAAAATGGTACCATGAAGACACCTGCCTTTGTCCCATCAGTGTCCAAGTACCATAATAATTCAGCACTTTATGCATAATTACATGGGTTATGTTTATTAGCAGCATAGCTATTTATTTTCTTTCTGAATCTCACCATGTACATGGCAGAACATGCACAAATGATTTGTGATAGTGCTTTATAAGTGCACAAAGCTTCCAGAGCGCTGATGCTGAATGCGGAGTGACTGTGGGTATGGCATTTACTTTTGTCACCCAAACAATGCATTTTGGTTTAGGTTTTTCCCAGAGCTATACACCAATGGTTTTACTCATTCTTGATTCAACAGGTGGTGGAACTACCTGAGGAGTTTTCCTAAGTGGCGCACTTTATATATTTGTTAAATTTTGGGAACTGAGGGTTATCTTGTCTTGTCAAAAAAGATAAAGGGAATTATTCTGATTTTAGATTCCTGTTTCATTCCAGATTCTGATATGGACACTCGGCCTAAAACCCCTGTGTGTGAGGCTGCTGCTTTGAAGACAAAGGATGATCTCATGTTATCAGGTATTAGAGCAGTAGCAGACAGAGAATGCAACAGAAGAGAACAGAGAGGGGGTGCAGAATTTAACCAGAAAATATCATATATTGCTCTATATGTTCATAATGATGCAGGTGTTGCAAAAGCCAGAGAATTTCTCTTAACTAGGGAGTCTGATACAGGTTTTGAGAAAGGTGTTCAAAATGTAGGCCTGGCTTTATGATTCTTACCTTCCCAGACCAAGCTGGAAATTAAAGTGTTAAAGTGTTCAATGTGAAACTTGTTCTTTCAGACTTACTGAACTGAAGAGACACAGGAAATATTATTTGACTGAGAAAAAAATTTCACATAAACCTAGGAACAAAATCCTTGTCCTGGGTACCTGGGTATCTTTACTGCTACTGAAAGTATGATTGTAAATATGGGACATAGAGAAACCCAGGATGAAACTGCAATCACAAGTGTTTCTTCCATGCAGGGGATCAGTGAGGGATCTGTGAACTTCTCTTAGTTCCTTTGTTATTCCAGGGTTTGCTCTTGGTTATGCTCAGTCATGTACAGGTCCAAAATAATTTGTAGGAAGTTGCTGGGGATCTTTTGGGCCTTCAGTACCATAATCCTAAGAGAAAGTAAGCAGCAGAATTTACTGAGAGCACCTTGGTTCATTTTTAATGAATATAATCTTTGCTGAGGAGTCTCGATGAGTGTCTGAGCACATGATTTAATATTTGCAAAATCCTAAAAGGAAGTGAATTGCTGATTTTGCTTATGGAATTTGAAATGAAGGTAAACTAATCTAATTAACAAATCTAAAAATGCCCATTTACCTAGCAGTGCTCCCTATGCAGTTAGGGGTATTTTAAAGTCTAGACTTAAAAAGGAGAGAAAAAAATTCACTTAATATGGTGGGTGAAATTTTCTTGCATTTACCTGCCAAGGCATGAGCACAGCCCTCAGGGTTCTTCATTTACCTTGCTGGGGATGATGATATCATTAAAACCTGAAGTTATGCAAGGAATGCAGTTTTCACCTCCATCCTTAAGTCTTAGTCTTGACACCAGCTGTTTCAAGAGACACTGAAGGCTGAAGTTATGACTTGAGATGTAACAGGAATTATAGGTTACCTTTTTTAGGAAGCCGTGAATACATCTGGGAAAATATCTACAGAGCTATTATGACTTGAAAATAATTTATATAACAGGGTAACATATCTTCTCTAGTTTCTGATAGAAAATTCAAAGCTGCAGTGCATTTTCAGCATGTCAGTAGGTGCTTCAGCACTTCAACAGCAATCATCAGCATATCTTTCCTTCTCCTTGTCTTCATTCTTGTCTGCTTATTTCACTGTGTGTAAGATTAAGTAGCACAATGTCTCACAAAGTTGCAACTGGGGATGAGACCTGCTGATGACATTTGATAAATAAGAAAATGTTTATGAAGAGATTTATAAGAGTTCAGTGATGAGTGTCCATTTCTTTTAATACTGGACTCTTATTTAAGGGGGTAGATTTGGAAACAACAAAATAGCTGTGATTGATTTTTTCAGAGGGAGCTCAGGAGATATAAATCATTGCATACATGTCTAAAGGTCACAGACAGGTGACAGAAAGGAGTTATTTAGTGTGGTCTGTGGGAGCATAAATTAAGAGAAATGAGGTTAAATGACTGAAAAAGATATTAAGCTTGTCAAGAAAACTTTTAACACTGAGAGGTGTAAGAGCTTCTCAAGGGAATATAAGGAAACTGCTGTATTTTGAATTAACAAAACTAGATTAAGGAATTGCAAACATCCTCGGAATCCTATACTTCACTGTTAGGATATTGTGTTGCATGACTGAATAGAGAGAACCCTCTAATTTCTAGGAGCTGGGATTTTCATCTAGTTTTTGGATGCGGGAAATAATCTGGCAGTGCTATTTTGTACACTGCAGCTCAGGGAGGAGGCACTGCCTACAGGAGAGTCACTGTGGGTAGACAATTCTGTTATTAAAAGCAGGCTTTGGTGTATTCTAGCCCTACAAAATGATTGCAGCTGTTTTACTGTGAAAGGCAGAATTTTATATATAAATAAATTTAATTTGTTCCAGATCGTAGTTAATTTTTCTTTTGTGGGATTCTTTGTTTGTTTGTTTGTATCTCAGATTCCACAAAAGATCTTTTCTACCTAATGGACAACAGCCAGATACGAAGTGACCAGAACTATTCCCTCCCTTACCAGCAGTATTGGGTCTTCAGGCAGAAGTACTCAGCTGAGGAAGCACTGCTTTGGTGTCTCACACGTAAGACATCATGTTATTCTCTAGGAAATAATAATTAACTAAAATATTTTAATAAGTGTTATAATAATGATGAGTAGAAACTTTGGACTTTGAGATTTTTTTGTAGACGACTCCTAAAATTTTCATGGAAATTGCCAATGGGGCCACCTGTTTCTTCCTTACAGTCTGCCCGCCATGGCAGAAAGGGTGCCCATAATTCACCATCAGGGTGCCACTGTCATGGGTAGGAGAAGTCAAAGGTACAGCTTGGGCAATGCCCTGCTGTTTTTGAAGTGTACCACTCCAAACAGAGAGATGGCATAGTGGTAGAAGAAGGTAAAATGCGGATATTTGGGGTAAATGATAAATTACATTTTAATGCAGTAAATGGAGAAGAGTTTCTAGCTCTACAAGGAAGTCAGAGCTAAGAGTACTAAGCAGTGCACAAACATCACTGTAAGAGGTCAGTAGAGCTATTCCTGTTTAAAATTAAGCATTGACACACGTGTTTACAGGAGCCATTGCCATGGTAGTTAAGAAATGGGTTTGACAGCTTTGGTTTTTTCTGAAGATGCACTATTACCTGGGGCAAACTTCAGAACAAATTGCTACAAGCAAATGTCTTGAACAGTTGATTCTAGGAAAGTTATGTTTAATTTTGTGTGATGCTTGAATGCTTCAGAAATATTTTTTGTAAAAATTTATTAAGACCTTGTAGATATTATTGTCCTTTTTATTTGTTAGAGACCATGACTGATGCAGAGTTCTTTTATGATTATACGATTTGTATGTCAGATTTACTAAAAAAGAAAGAGATCTTTATGAATTAAAATATTAAAGAGAGACCAATACACTGGAGTAAAGCTTGTTACAGCTGGGGAATTTATCTTTCCAATTAGCTGTGCTGTAACTCCTTTACTGTGCTCTCCAGTGCCACTAGAGCCAGAGTGTGTCCCTCTTTCTCTTGCACTTTTAATTAATTTAATAAATTAATTTGCACAATTAGTAGGATAATATCGAAATCCTCACTTTTAGTTGTTTGCTGATGGATAGCTCTACATGCTCTGAAGACATGAAGAGGAGCAGAGAGGGAAAGGAACCCTCATGTGTGTCACTGTTCATGACTTTGCTTCCTAGGTTGTGCCCAAGAGGAAGAGTTTTGTCGAATGGCAGATCTGCACAATGCCACAGACAAGTACTTTGTGTGCACCCTCTATCCAGAGGCACAGATTTGTGACAGCAGCTTTGACCAAATACCAGGAAACTGTGCAACTGTGCTGCCCTGGCAACCACAGACACTGTACCATAAAATAGGCAAGTTTTGGTATTCGGGTGTGTAATATCTGCTCTAACCCTGGTAATGCAAGCCAATGTTTTGGCTCTTGATTCTGAGATAAAAAGTCAGCATGTATAAATGAGTCTTGGGATGTGATGGTGCAAGGGCAGGTCAGGCTGTCTGGGGTGTGGTTTTTCATTTTCAGTTCAGAATGGAAAGATATTAACTGTGAATTTCACTCTGCCCACCTCAGCTATTCCCAAGTCAGAGAGGCCAAGTGGATCTCAAATAATTTGTGTACCAGTTTCTAAACCTTTATTATAATATGGGTGAAATAGGAATGGCATTGGCATGTCACAATCTACAATTAAAATTTCTATGGTGGCTAAATAATGCAAAAATTGAAAGCACTGAGTGTAATTTTAAATTTTTTAAAAAATTTTTTAAGCAAATGCAGAGCTATAGACATAAATTTTAACCTTTGCTCTTTGAATACCTGGAAAGTTCAATATTTTTCTCATAAGGTACATGTAAGGAAACTGGACAAACAAGCCTGTTATCACTGTACAGGAACACGTAATATTACTGTGACAAATGTAAAGGTCCACTGAACTGAGCTATTCAATCATGTCATTGTGGGAGCCCAAAGGGCAGCATGGGTTGAATAAAGCATGAGCACACTGGAGTCTTCCAGCCTGGAGCTGTACCCCGGTTTAAGGCCTTGTGGAAGAAGTAGCATCAATACAGGTCTCACAAACAAAAGGCCTGGCTGGAAGTCTTGCCTAGGTGATGTACTTTGCTCAGCTTTTGGAGCTTTCACTTGGTGAATTTTTATTCATCTTCAGGCTTAAAAATCAAAATTTTGCTGTGGTAACATAAAACTATCTTCTAATTGATCAGAGCTCAGCACAGAAGCATAGACTGGACCCTTACCATTTGATTACTTGAACAGTATTTGTATACAACAAATTTAAACTGATTTTTCCAATTTTGTTTTTCTTTTTCCTTCCAGTCACTCTTAAAAGTTCTGTGAAGAGCTTCTACACACGTGTACCATTCCAGAAAGTAACAGAAATCTCAGTGAGGAATAAGACTGACATGAGCAGAAAAGCTGTTTCAGATGGGTAGGGCATGACTGTTCCTTTGTTCTCCGTGGAATTTTAACCATGTCTGGAATTCCGAGGCCTTGTTATGCAAATAAAGGAAATCAGAAGTATTGATCCAAGAACTGCATTGTTTGAGCATATTTAATGAAGAAAAGATAACATATGGTTTAAAGGAGATTTATAATTGAGTTATAAATAATGATCTATATAATTATTAATTACAGACATGAAAATAGTTACTTATAATGCTACTAATTACTAGTTGGCCAGTTAAATCTCTTAGCAATGATACCCCAAATCAATTTAGGCTCTTATTTTTAGGGCAGATATCAAAATAATAATCTAAATTATTGGATGTATCCTGGTAGATGTACTCTTATCAAGCATAATTTCATCTACCTATGGAAAATGTGTGGAAGTGTGTATGAAGCACCATACTGGTTCTTCAGCCTTATTGTGAAAGGCATCTCTAGAGGTTCTCAGTGTCTCCCCTGCACAATATCATCTTTCTTATTAGTGATACTAAGGATAATGTTTTTCCTTCCCTAGGTTTTTTGAGTGTGAGCGTTGGTGTGATGCTGACCCCTGTTGCACAGGATTTGGCTTTTTTAATGAATCACAGCTGTCAGGTATTTCCCCCCTGTTTTTATTTTTAAAATAACTTCAATCTTTCTTCGTTATCCAAATTTTACCATTCTTTTGGTCTGAAGTGCACTTTAAAAGCCCTTTCAGATCTCATGCACCTCTCTTCAGCACCTTTTCGATTAACCATAACCATTTCTAGGAGTTGAGCCCAATGACACATTCCACATTTCAGAAATTATTAAGAAAACTTAGGGAGGATGAGTCCTTAAGAGGCTGCAGTTCCAACAGCGTAAAATTCAAATTGATAAAACTCCAGTTATTTTTCATTCATCAACCTCTCTTCAAAAGTGTTGCTTTACTTCTTTTTGTGTTTTTTTTTTTTTTTTCCACCTTTTATGTTTCCTTTTTTAAAGCCTAAAGGACTCTGAAACCTAAATATTACTGAAATTAGGTGCATGCAAGCACATAATGTCTGTGGACACTCTGGGACAATTTAGCCTTTTGGCTTTCTTGGTTGCCTGACCTTCTCTGCTCCCAAATTTTAGTCTTCTGCTTGAGGAAGAAAGTCTTCAGCTGGTGTTTGAAATTGGACACCACTCAGGTCAAAGTCAATGAGATAGATTTTAATGTTTTATTCCAAATTCAGATTTAGGCCACTGAAATGTGTAACTTTGTTTTTGGAAGACTCATGTGCTAATCAACTCTCAATGAGGTCATTAGGATGTGCTGTTTTTATAATTCATCTCGAGATTTGAAACACTTCAGAAATACATATTTTTAATTCCTTTTTTTGTTGAGCAGACAATATTTTCACTTGGTCAAAAAATGAGTAGCTTAGAAAATTTGTCCAGTGTAGTTTAGATAAGAATTAATGTGCAAATAAAAAATAGTTGACAGTTTTCATACCTCCTTATGATCATATGAAATTTAAAGTCTTAACTGAATATGACTTTACGTTTCTTCAAATAGTTCTAAAAAAAATAAAAAGTTTTAAGGCACCCAACATGCAAAATGGACACATTTTTAGTTTATCTGATTAATATTTAATATCTACGACGTTTCAGGCATACAGTCTTGGTGCTCGTTTAGTCAAGAGAACTTTCAGTAGTGATTTTAACATGAGCTAAAATGTTCAATGAAACTGTGTTTCAGGCACTCCATATTTTTCAGGAACAAAATTATTTACACTAGGACTTTGATATAATTTTTATCTTGATGTAAGTAGGGGACATGTTTCAACCTACGTGCAAATTTTTAATTACATTAACATGAAAGGGCTGCTTGCTTAAAGAGTCCTGATCTTTGCTCATTGGAAATGCTCTGTGACCTTGGATTATAATGGATTTTGATGCTGGTACCCACCTTCCCTCACAATGAATTCACTGAGATTTTTCAGCACTAGTTTCAATCACTTGGCTCATTTCAAGTATTTCCTTCCTTTGATTTCTAAGTCAGTTGAATTTCATTTAACACTCAGTGGAACCATGCTGTTTTCTCTTTCCTCACAACACTATCTAGAAAAGGAAAGTTTTCCTCCTTATTTCTATAACCGTGTATGTCCTTGGCAGGTGGACAGATCGTGTGTGTGACTCTGAACAGCCTTGGAATCCAGACGTGTGCTGAGGAAACAAGAAGTGTTTGGCACATTGCAAATTGCAGTTCTCCAGATGCTGCAGTCAAAATACACCCATTTGGCTGGTATCAAAAGCCTGGTAAGTGGTGCAGGACACATGACCTTTCTAATGGGTTTCTGCACATTGAAGTTTATTATTTAGCTTCCGTGTATAAAAATTCCAGCTTCCAGCTGTAGGACCCATTTGCAAGGACCACAAATAGAAAAGGCAAACAAGTATGTGCAAAGGAAAGAAAGGTGCAATTTAATATCTATTTTAATAAAAAAGGAATAGCAATACCTCAAAGATGTAAAATTTAATTTCTTAGATTGTATGGGAGACTTGAGGCCAGTGTTGAAATTCAATTATATTTTGCCTTACTGGACAGTCCTGGTCAGGAAATCATTCTTTGTTTCCCACTCCTGGGCTTAGGGTTTTACCATCCATGTGGATGTATAGCCTCAAAAGGTTTGGGTTTGCTACAGAATTTAAAATTCATTTTTGATTGTTTTAGTAAAGAAAGGGCCAAGACCAAGTTCCAAGGTAGCCCTGTACTTTTCAAGCAGTGAGAAGCCATCACGTGTTTAAACAGAAGAGCAGTTATGAGAGGTTGGGTTGGTTCCTCAGGAGGGATCAAAACCACTCCTAGTCAAGGTGGATTTTAATTTCTGTGGAGAAACAAAAGGTTCATTGCTTTGTTGAAAACTTTACATGGGTTTGGCATTTGTCATGCTCCTTTTGGTCAGGTCGAGTTCTACTTTGCTAAGCTCTGATTTTACATAAAAGAATAAGGAAAAAATTGCCTGCCTGAGTTTGTCTCCCTTTATGAGAGGGCAGCCTGTTACTTGGTCACACAGACACAACTCCAGAGCAGAGAGCCCCCATGGGGGCAGGTCTGGTGATGATGACAGTATCAGGGAAAAAACCTGAATAAGGAGTACTTTTTCCTGCTTTTACACTCCCTTAGTTCCTGCAGACTAGAGAAGGGCTGATAGCTGAGAGGAGAGAGGGGCACAAAGCACGGATATATATTGTCCAGGGAATGTGATAGAAAGATAACCCAGTTAAAGCTGTGTGGAGATTGATCAGATATTGTGGCAATACATTGTATTTTACAGTGTTGATAAATAAAACCTCCATTCACACTCTAAGTATCTGAAATACAAACTCAGTGTTGAGCTTTTCAAGTCCTGCACTGTCCCTATGCCCAGAGAACCATCCATGTCCTCTTCTTGTGGGACAGCCCTTGTTAAAGGGTAGAGACAGCACGGAACCATTATGGAAGCTGGGAAGGGGTGGGCTGAGGGTCTGGCACTGAGAGGAAGGCAATGACAGCCCTGATAAAGAGTGGCAGCATCCTGATGGCAGGGGGAGTTGAGATGCAGGCAGGGGTAAGAGTGAAGAAGAGAAGAAAGGGGGAGTGAAGAGGAGACAGCAGAGGTGTAGATACAATTCTATTTCTTGGATTTGTTTTCCCCTTGTTGGCAGAGAACCAACAAAAAATAAAGGCTGTTTCTCATGTGACAGAGGGATGATGAAGAGGAGCCTGGGGTGTATGCAAAGTAGGGAGTGTTAAGAAAGACAGTGACATTTCCTTATGCATCAAGGGAGCTACAGATGTGTTTCCACCATAAGACACAGCAAGGCACAGATGTTTATGCAAATGGAGATATTTACAGACAAAAATTTGTATCGGTTGTGCTGCTGTGTTGAAGGTCTGGGAACCAGGAAAAGGAACAAAAATGTTCTGAGGCTAAAAAGGAAAATGAGTGAAATCTGAAGGAGTGATTTACTGTAGGCAGTGGGACATTAGCATGACACAGGGTCTTTGGCTGCATCCCACAGTCTTGTTTGAGGAAGGTCTTTCTGTCTCCGTGTTTCATAACAGGCTAAATTGATGTGCGAGCTGTTTGCTGTACAGCTCTGCTCATGATCAATTTGATTCTGTATAGTCAGAGCTGCAGCTCAGTCAACAAGGAGTGTAGAGTAGCATTTCAAAGAGTTTTGGATAGGCTCAATCCTTCACTGCTGCGAGTGGGCAAACCTCTGAGTTTTCAAAAACATCTGTCTGTTACATGCATGGGAAATACAAAGCGGAAGAAGTTAACAGAAAATCTGATCTATCTTCAGCTTCTGTAGGGATGGTAATTTATTATGTCTTAGTGGAGAATTTATAAGTGGTTTGACTAGCCAAAGTGTTTTACAAACTATGAATGCACAGGGGAAACTTAATTTTTATTATTTGTGATTACAAAATATTTATGGGAAGTATTAGCAAATGAGAGGTTTTGTGTACGGAAATGAATATGAAGTTTTGCGTATGATGAATTCTTATTTGAACTTTAATTTGGAAAGTGTCGTGCTGGAAAATGCGTTGTTTCTAATTCCTATTTTTGAGAAATTCCAATTTGCTGGAAGCAGAATCTTGTGTCTCTCCTGATGCAGAGACCCAAATACAGAGAGTGGCATAGAAAAAAACACACAATTACTGAAATGAGTTGTTCATAACTGCATCTCAAAAAGTGTTTATAGGAATGTTTCTAAATACAGAAATTTAGGGAAGTCTGGTTTCATGTATGAGATCAAAAGGGTTAGATAGCAAAGCAGCCTTGCATCCTTACTCTTGGTGTTTGTGGAGAGAAGATGAAGCATCCAGATCCCAGAAGTAATGCTGGAAATATTGAGTATCAATTACATTTTAAACCTTCAAGTATTATTATTTTCAATTGTGTTGGTTTTTTTCTGGTTTTAGCTGACTTGAAGAGCACCATTCCTAACCTGTGTCCGGCTGTTAGTTTACCTCTCAGGCCAGAAAGCGGTAAGTGTATTTATGAATTAAGCAAAACAAATAAATCCATCCTCCTCCCCCCCCAAAAAAACCCAGTAAAAATCCCCCCATCCTCTATTTTGTATATATTGCTGAAAAATCACACTATAATGAAAGGTTTGTGTTCCCCATGAGGTTACTCATTTAGATATTTACTCATTTTTATCAACTGTGTATCATTTAAATGAAAGAACTGTCATATCCATGATGCTGACCTAATTTCTCCCACTCACTGCCATGTGAGATCAGTGAGACAAAATATTTGGCAGAATTGATGAAGAAATTTATTTATAAGAGTGGATGTTGCATCACTTTCCAGATACAATGAATCTTATGGTACTCACATGCGTTATTTTAAAAGTGAGTGGATTCTTTTAGTAAAGGAAACTTAATTGCTGTCTTTCAGGGCTTTGTATGTATTGCCCCCTAAAAATAGATGCAAATTCTCAGCAGCTACAGACTTCCCTGATGTGTCCTTTCCAGAAAAACACGGCATAGCTGTGAAATGCTGTAACGGAAAGGAAGCAGGTGGACTGGTTATTAGAAAACTCAGTTTAACCCTCCAGTTATACTGAAATTGAACAGTCACTTCCATCTCTGTCCTTGATTTTCTGTTTGGTCTGAACAAATATTTAATCTGTTTGTGTCTGTCTTTCCTTAAACTCTATACCACAAAGCATGCAGGAGACTTGATATTTGAAAAGAATATTCAATACTCAGTTCAGAATTTATTATGATCTTTTTTAACATCCTATCCATAACCACCAGTCATGATCAAGTTCAGTCTATTTTTTAGTAGAATTTGTGCTTTTTAAATGATCATTTTAATGTAATAGAAAGAAAACTCCTATCTTTGTAGATAAGCAGAAATAATTTTTATATATAACACTTTGAGGAGGTGGTGGGGTAGGCCTGGTTTGTAGGTTGGGCAATGCAACTCCTTTGCATACTGTTTTTCCCATGGGATGTGGAAAACAACTTCACTAAAGCTTTCTTCCTCACAGAGTGACGCTTGGTAGTAATTTTATCATTTTCCTTTTATGTTTTTCTTGCTTGCTTAAGTCTAGGAAAACAGTAACCTAAGCAGCACTTAAGAAAATCAGGAAATTAGGTCTTTCTGTCATTTGCTTTTGACTCTAAAGTCTGCCCAGAACAGTAGCCCCAGCAAGTGAGGTGCTCATCTTTAGTAACAACCCTGATCCTCACACCCTTTTCCAGGGCATCTTTCCAAATGCAGAGCAATCAGGCATGTCCCTGGCTTGCAGAGATCTGGTTAAGCAACCCAAGCAAGCAGAGCCTCCCACAAGGATGCAGGATTCTGGATTAGAGTGCTTGTCCTGGGGACTGATGGTGGTTAGGAGAAGTCACTTAATTACAAAGCACAGCTAGGCTGGAAGTCAAATTAGCACTGGTTCCCTGGACACTTTGGGGCTCTGACAACAGTGGGTGAAGCAACACATTCAAAATGCAACTGGACACCATCTATCCTTTTTATGTTCTGCCTCATTTCAATAGTAAAAGTACCAGCCTGGTTATTTAGGTCTTATTGTTATCTGAGTTGTGTGGTCAGAGGTTTTAGAAAATTTTCAAAACCATTGTTTCCAAACACTTTATGATTGTATGTTATATTAATATGTGCTATAGAAGACTAATTGTTTTAGAGCTGGGCATCACAGAAAAGCTAGCATTTACTGAATTTTGTACATTGTGGTAATGCTTGTACACAGAGATAAAAAATTACTGTGGCTGCTCTGTGGCAGCCAGATGGTGAGTGTGAGAAAATATCACTGTTTAAAGGACACTGCCATGAGTAGATATGTGTATTTGTGCATGTAAGTGTATCTATACATATAAAAAATAATTTTTTCTGTCGAAAGATCAGAAAGACGCTTACATTTGCATACTTTGCCGGAAGGCTCTGTGAAATCGTGAAGTTGCTGTTATGTCCAATCCAGAGCCTGGGTTAACTGCAGCTCTGTTAAGGCCTACACTTCATTGGCAGTTAATGCACTTGACTGCCTCATTTCGTAGTCAGGCAGTTTGCAATGCTTGGGACACAGTGCCCACCACTTTGCTTCCTCCCAGTTGCAGTCAGGATGCTGCTCCATTCAAAATCTGTGGTATTTGCAGCCCCAGCGTTTTGTGAAGAAACCCAGATCAGCACACATATTTTTAGCCTGGTGGGAAGAAGATGCTTTGTTTTACTCCTTGTTCTTCTCAACAGAGAGGGTAGAGGCGTTGTGAGACCATAAACCAACAGAAAGATCTCAACAAGAAGCCTTTTTACAAGTACGTGGATAGCAAAAGGAAGGGTAGGGAAAATGTGGGGCTACTGAATGGGGCAGGAGACCTGATGCAAAAGGAGATGGAAAAGGACAAGGTGCCTTCTTCACCTCAGTCTTTCCTGGCAAGCCCAGCCTTCAGGGTCTGCAGACCAGGGAGAAGACTGTAGCAAGGAAGTTTTAGCCTTAGAGAAGGAGGATCAGGTCAGGGACCAAGCTGGACATACAAATCCTGGAATGCAGAGGGAGCTGGTTAATGTCATTCTGAGGCCACTCTTAAATACCTTTGAAGGTGATGGGGGAGTTATTTGTTTTCCTTCTGTTCCCTAATCTGAGCTTTTGAAGAAGTTCATCTGCAGTAATCACCATAAAATGTCTAGACCTTTGAATCTGCAGTGATAAAAATAATTTTCAAGAGTGACTTCTTTTCATGTCTTGTCACAGAGCAGCCTGCAGCCACCAGGGAGATGCAGGAAAAGACCCTTCACTGTGTAAAGCCAATACTGGGAGAGACACAGCAAAAGGAGAGGGTCAGGGTTCTTCCTGTTCTTTGCCTTGTACCAGATTGTTCATCCAGCAGCGCAATGCAGCCCTGTGATTTCTCTCAAAAGCCTGAGGCTCCAGTGGGCTTTTCCCAAACAATTGCCTTTACAAACAACACTGCTGTGTGTTTCTGACATTCACTAGATACCCCATTAGCCTGTGAAAAAGGGGAATTCAGTGCTCTGTTGTGCCTGCAGGCCACTACTCTCTAGCAGGAGGGAGGTGAACAGCCCAATGTCTTTTACCTGAATTCTTGTTGATTTGTTGTTGCTTCAGCAAGTTTTACCTACTTGCAAAAGCGTTTCTGCTACAAGGCTAAAGTCTCCAAATCATCTCGTCACCAGGCTGATTACGGTCTTTAACTCGATGTATGGTTTTCATCTCTAACTGAACGAATACTTCCATTTACTTCTGTACATCTATTGCATGGAGCAGAGCATGCTCCTGCTGGTCTGCTGTGATTTCCACATAGTTTCTGTGATCTGAGAAATGGTGCTTGAAAAATTGATAGCCTGCACTGGCTGGGAAAGTCTGACTTGTTACGTTTGGAGCGTTTTTTCCCCTGAAGAAGTTTGTGTGCTCTGATGACACTGAGTATGGAACCGTCTGTGATGAGTTTCAGGTACGATCTGTGACCTTTACCAGTGGGAGAACAGATGTTATTTTAAGACTGTCCATGCTGAAAATGCTCGTATGTCATCCTGCAGTCTTGGTTTACTTAGGCTGGTATTTAAATAACAACTCTGCTCAGTTATGTGAACATGGTGGAATGTTTTATAAAGAGAAAACAGCCAGGTCTCATAATTAGGTTTGAGATGGAACTTCCTGCAGCCAGCTGTAAGCTAGAGAAGATAAGTAAATGAGTTTTTTAATCACATATTTTGTATTGTTGTTTTCCAAATATGCAATGCTGTTATTCAAACAGTTTATGCACAAGGGTTTGAGTTATGGAAATTTTTATGTGTTTACAAATTAGCCTGAAAGAAGCAAAACAGTCCATGAGACATATTACCTGAATTTATAGAAGAAATACTTGTGCTTAAAGCAGACTGGAGAGCCTGAAAATACTCCTGTGCGTGTGGGAGGAGCAACCCTGACGACTTTTGACTTTGTTACAAGATTTATTAATTGTATACAGTAATTATCTAAACTTTAATGAGTATTTTTGTCTTCAGTTCTAACTAGGACATGTCTGTCTATCTTAGATTTGGCAACTGTCAGGAGGCAGTGGCCCTTACAGGGTGGCTCCTGCGTGGCCCTGTGGATTGCATACAGATTATACGGGCTCTGTTCCCACTCCATGCAAATCGAGTAATTAATTGAGAAACCACCGAGGCATATGGATGTAATGATCTGTTGGGCCCTTCCTGTTCCTGCCTCCTGTGATCCCCTAATGATTTATAGTTGTTCCCTTGAGGCAGGACTGAGCAGAGCCATGGCTATGGGATATTCCAACATGGGAATAAATTTCCCATTAGGCTATGTCTGCACATGGGGTATTTCCATTCTCAAGAGAGATGCTGATGGTAGCACACAAGTGCTGATATAGCTGACATTGGTGATTAATAGTATAATTTATCTTCCTGTTTTCCCACAATGTTGAGTATTTGTCAGAGACATCGTTGGTGTGAAACAAAGCCTTTTTTTATGCATTGCTCGGAACTGATTTGCCATGCCCTCATACAGCAAATCAGATCTCTGGCATGGAATTACTCTATCTTTGGTCTTAAGTTTGATTTTTATTGTTTGTAAATATGAGGATTTTAGCCTTTTAAAAACAAAGCCTTATTTTAAACCTGGATAAATATCTAGTACATTTTTAATATTGCCTATATAATTTGCTGTAATTGGCATGCCTAAAGGAGGCAGAAAGCTTGCATTTAACAGGAACATAGCAAGATTGCTCCCTGGTGAAGGCCATAAATACACAGTTGTTATTTTTGAGACTTGTCCGAGGTGTGATTACAGTTATTATGTAGCAGTTTAAAGAAAATAACTCATTTTGAATTATACAAATCTCAGTGGATCAAAAAAAAAGAGAAGTAGTTATATTTTAGGAAGAGTATATTTTCTGCAGGTCCCCTCTGAGTTGACGATTTACTGGCTTTGAAGATTGTTGGTATACATACAGGTTAGAAATCTGTTGGAGAAAACCTCTTAAAACTAGGAATATAAAGCACCAAGTTCAGTCTGTAAGCATATTTTGAGCTTGAGTCAAGGCAGTTAAATATGGCTCACAATTTTCAGAATTAAGATCAGAATTTGTCTTTCAAACATAAATCAGGCATACTGAACCCAAAGATCTGATTTATGTACCTCCTTAACCTCATATTGACCTCTTCAACTTCACAAGTTTTCTTTTAAATTTAACTTGTTATTTTACTGTACTTCTGTATCTCTGCTTCCTTATATCAAGTGGGAAATTTTGCAGCAAACTCATAATTGATGCCTCTTTTCTTCCACTGAATTCAGTGATGAAACTTTTTTTGACTTTATGACAAGGATTTTATAATCTCTTTGCCTGTGAATGTGGGAGGCTGAACTCTGTGTGTCCAGGAAATCTGTTCCAGTCTTGTGATCTTGTGACTGGAGTGGGAACAGAGTAAGGCCAGCATGAGTCTTTTTGCAAATCCAGTCTTAAACCTTGCCTACCCAAACAAGAACATCTGGAAGAGAGAGGCTCTCTATATGGGACATCTATAATTTTGCAGTAAATGTTACAGGGATGGCTGGATTCAGAGGGCTATAATTATCCAATGAAAGCCTTTGCCAAAACGTGGGTTGGAAGGTCAGAGCTTAACCTAAATATAAATCAGAAGTGTCTTCAGCCCATCAGGTGCAGTGTGCATTGCCAGTAGCACAGGGCCAGTTTGTAGGTCTGCCTTGTGAGAGCAGTTTCCATATGAAACAAATTTAGATCAGCCATGGAAAGTTGTGTTTTGCTCATGGAATGAAGTGGGTGTGCATGAGTGTGGGCGTTGCTGGATCTGCTTCCAGGAGATGAGAAGAACCAACTAATATCCAAAATCTCTTTAGCAGCTCACTGCTGGCTGTCAGTGTCCACAGTGGTGCCATGCACTGCTCTGGGTTAAAGAGTTTTACTCTGTTGTTTAAATAAGCATTGTTTCTGCATCTCTCTGCATCTGAGGTCAGCTGGGCAGAAAAAGGAAATGAAAAACACTGGAAGTCTCAGCATATAAATCTCATCTGATATTATGAATGCTTCATCCAGGAGTGAGCATGAAAAAAAACCCCAACCTAAACCCCAACCCAACCCAAAGAACAACCCCATGAGGGAGGTGGCAAGAGTCACTTGTGTGAGATTTGGGGCAATGAATAATCAGTCTAGGTAGGAATGTATGATCTGTGGGTGTTGCATCATGAGTGGTCACTGTTCCATGCCTATCTTAGGCTGCAAAATACCCGGTGTGCCTCATATGTATATAAAAGGTATGCTCCTCACTTGACTCTATCCCACATAAAGGGATAAAATAAATATCTTCTAATGTAGAAGTAGAAAGTTTAGCTTATGAAATAGGTTTAGGAGGCAAAATTCAAGTGTCAGAGGTGCAAATCCAAAAAGTTTATTTTGGTTTTGTGGATTTGTTCTGAATTTCCTTCCTGAGAGAATAAGGACTGCTCTGAATGTTTGGCCTGTGGGAAATGGAGGCAAATGAGGCAAATGAGACTTGCCTGAGGTCACTCGGTGATTCAGAGAAGCTATTGGAAGTGAGTCTGGGGAAATATCTTCCAAAACCACTGGTGCACCCAGACTTTCTGTGTTACAGCGGAATGCAGACAGGGCTCTCTTTTGAAAGAACCACAGCTGGTAATTTGAAGCTTTGTGTTTGAACCTAGAGAGATTTTGCTTGTTCCTGTAGTAGGACCTCAGCTGCTGGTACTGTAGACAGCACAGGATGGCAACATTGCTCTTAGGTAAAAACAAACTTTGAGTCATATTGCTAAAAGAAATCTTTTCTTGTTCATGTCTTCAGAAAAAAAAAAACCCAAACTGAAAACATAAATTGGTAAGATTCAATCTGGAAAAGAAAGACCTGGGGGATCTAGTAATGCAGGCAGAAAATCTCTGGAGAAGCTGTAATGGTTATTTCCCTATCACTTAAAATTTATGTCTATTTTTAAGTATCTTTCTAAATAAGTGCCACAAACTGTCACCCTAGATGTAGAGGCTAAAATTTTCTTCCATAGGTCATGCAACAGCTAATAGTGAATGTTCTTAAAAAAGAGAAACCATTGACAATATGAAAAATAGTCATTTCCACATGACTAAAATTACTCTATTCCTCTAAAATAATTGAATAGTCAGTCCTTAAGGGGAAGGAAAAATCCAGTGCAGTGAGTCTGTTACACAAGTCAAGCTGTGACTGCAGGGCCATTGCTCCTGACTAATTCAGATCCCCTCTGACTGTAGTGCTGGTGATGACTTTGCCTCTCTGTGACTCAAGTAAGCTTGTGGTGTTAACCTATAACAGTGCAATACTGAATCAACCTTCTTTTCTACTTAGCTGGAGACCTTCAGCTTCCCTCTTTTAGAAGAGTTGCTCACAAATGTAACAGGAATGGAATGATTTTGAGGTGGCTGTAAAGGATCCATGGAGCCTAGTCCTGCTTTCTTGCCTCTAGTTCAAAACTTGAACTTTGGGGAGTTCTGTGGAATACAGTGGGTCAGTTCATCACTCCAACAGATGTTTTCTTCAGCAAGGGGGATGGCAAAGGAACCAAGCCCTAAGGCAACAGCCTTGGCAATGGCGGTAGCACATCAGGTTTTTTTCAGCTTGTCCTTCCTGAGATAACTCAAGCTTGAGGTTTACACTTCCTAGGGAAGGATTTACCTCGCAAAAGCAAATAATTTTTGCATCATTGTAGAGTCCTGAATTGTGGCAGTTACTCTGTGTTGTCATGAATTATACAGTAGTTATGAAATCAAATTTAACCACTGCTATTCTCTGCCTGTTTGCTCAAGGAAGAGTACAACCAGCCTAGTCTGTGCTGTGTTTTGGGTCTTGGGTTCTCATCAATTGGACAAGTGTGTCAACACTAGCAGTTTAAAATTGATTGTATGGACCCCAGACTTCAGCTTCATGTCTGATGTTGAGTGCTATGGTCAAACTGTCTTTCTGTAAGAGGGGAAGAAAGGAAACTTTGGCCATCTTTGCCAATCACCGATTTCTCAGTAGAATAAAAGAAATGTTTAGTAAAATGACAGGTCACGACTTTTGTGTCTGTGTGGGTCAATGAACTCAAGGGCAAGAGCTGCTCACTAGGAATAGCAAAGGAAGAGCTGACTCTGCTCTGTCCTCACCCTACAATTACATGGAGAAGGTAACACCAACCTACTTTTGGAATCAGTGGCCACAGCAGGGCCGTTTACTTTTAAACCATATCAAACTGCTGAAAGGAACTAAAATAATTAGAGGCCCATTCTGTCCCAAACCTTCTTTTTTTTTGTCTTCTGTGTGCAGAATTGAGAGTCTGCAGATATTTTTTCCTGTTTGTGTATGAGAAAAGAATGTTTGCGGTATTTTTTTAAAATATAGTTTGAGACAGAAGGACAATTCTTGAGGAATACCAGAGTTAGTACATATGTGTATATGCATGCTCACGCAAGTACATGCATGTAAAATGTATATATGGGAACATACCTGTTTGCATATATGTGATACACATGACTATATTTACGCATATGCACATATTTGTGTATATATGCCTATGAAATTGAGTTAAATCTTAGTTATGGAGAAGTTACATGACATTAAAACTATTCATAGAATTTAATATAAATCTGTCCACCAAATCAAATTAAAATGGTCAAATTAACCTCCATTTGCTTTCCAAGAAGTTACTGGCTGTGTTTTTTCAAGTTAGGAACTTGTGTGCAAGCATTATAACCCATGCCCTTTAATGGCATTAGAGCTGCTCAGAAACCTTTTATTAAAATCAGTTGGATTTACATTCAAACTTGGATAAAGCTGCTCTGGATTTTCCTATTTCTTAACTAAGTATGTTTGTAAACCAAGTAATATGTGACCTCTGAACAAGGGACTAGACCTTCAAGTCAATCAGAGGCCTTTGAATACTTAATTAATTCTCAGTTGATGCAAAGGAAGATGACACTTGTTCATTGATGAACTCTCCAGTGCTTTTAACTCTGTATTAGTTTCCTCTGAAATTTTTACTGCTCCTTCTAGTCACATTATTTTTTTATGGTTCATTTTACAGAGTATTTGGATGCATGGCAACCCTTAAATGCATCATCTGTTCTCATGGATTCATCCATCTCAAACTTTGAAGTTGTGCATGTTAGCAGAGATATATCCAATGACTTTTCCACTGCCAGAGATTTTTGCCTGTCTGGTAAGAAATGGTCACTCACAGATTTGCAGAAAATACTGACTTGTGAGCCTGACAACCAAGAACAGCTTTCCCACTTCTGACATAGATACACTGATTTTACTTGTTTTTAAAGACTATCCCAGCGTTTCTTAATCTGTGAGAGGGGACCTGAAGTAGTTTAGCTAAAGAAAGATGCAATGGATATAAATGCCATATAGTATTAGGTGATTTTGACACCTCTTGGGCACAGAGATCTCTTACTTCTCCAGGCACTGTACAGCTGGGAGAATATTGTAACAAATAATTAAAGCAATGATGTCTTGTTTTTCTAAAGAACTGTTAAGGGAAGCTCATCGAGTGGGACAGGTGAGAAATCCACCTGTGATTACCTAAAGCAACCTGTGGCAGTGGTGTGTGAGGGAGGGTTAAGTGAGAGCTGGGATGAAGCAAGGCTTGAGCTGTAGTAACAGCAAAGAGAATTACTTTAATCTACTGCCTGACTAGGCAGAAAAGAGTCCTTCAACTTCACGTGACTGGGAAATCCTCAATGCCACCGAGTGGTAGAAATAAGGGGAAGTTCCCACTTGCTCACTGGGGACTGTGTGAATTCAGATGAGGTTAACAGTACTTTACTAGATGATGTTTTTCTCCTTTTAAAACCTGTGATAATAGTTCTTTTACTATATTATTCCATTTTAAATCCTATATAAATTTCTGTCCTTTGGTTATTTTGGAGACTATTCTGGGCATTTGAGGACAGTTATGTCCCATTACTCTGCTTTGGAATTATATCATATCCTTGTTGCTTCACCTGTTGTAAAAACTTTCCTTTAATAACAGTGTAACATTGTCATGCAAAATACTGTGAGAACACATTTTTACCTGCTCTTTTTCTTCATGTTCCACCTCACAGCTTGTTCAAAGAACCAGTCATGTACAGTGGTTACACTGGAAATCCAGCCTTCAGCAATAAGGTGCATTTTCTACCCTGATACACAGATATGCACACACGGCCTGCAAGGGCACAGCTGCTGGGTTTTGCTCAAAGAACCTGCTACCTATATCTATAGGAGACAAGGTAAGAACAGTTTAAAGCTGTGGAGGAAGGACCTCAACTGTGGTGGCCTGTGCACAATTCTTGTGAATGGAGAAGTGAGGAATTCCTCAGCAGACATAAAGCAATATGGATGTCTGCTAGACACTTCTCCGTGGCGGTTTCAGTGGTGTTACAGCCAAGAGGATGGGAAAAATCTCCCCAAATTCTGTTTTAAAAATGCATGAAATCATAGTGTTACCCTCTAGTGTTGAAGCAGGCATGACAGAGGAAGTCTAGTATATGAAAGGTGTTTTGAAAGTGCAGAATAGTGAAACCAAACAACAGCAATGAAAGTCCAGCTCCTTTCTTTTCATCTGCAGAAGATGATTTGATATGCTCTTCCTTTTAAGCTCGGAAAATAACACTAGGAGTGTTGAAAAGCCACTGTCAATTGAAAGTATTAAGGACAATCTCTAGAGAAAACAAACAAACAAAAAAAACCCAAACAGATATCCCTGCTCCCTAAACAGCATGAAATAATATTTTAAAGAAGTGAAAATTATTTAAGAGAGTAAAATAAGTCATGTAGACAGTGTACATAAGTAAAAATTTTGTTGTTTGGTTGCATACTTATTGAAACTATAAGTTTCATTAGGTTTATTCCCCCGTGATTTTTAAAGAAACTGCTTTCTTTTTATGTAATACTGATTATTTCATTTATTAGAAATAATAAGAACCCAGGTAACAATAAGGGGGAAGGGAAGAAAATTTTCCTTTTCTTTTCACTGAAATTTTGTGATGTCAATGAGAACCTTCTAGGTTGAAATTCAACAAGAGAAAAATGATTTGTCATTGCCAAGTGAAACAAAATCACAGACTGAGACAGAAAAGTAGACTTGTGTGTTTATTGTTTGTTACAGGTTTTGTTTTAGTCTCATGATGTTGAATTTTGTTCCTCCCTATCAAATACATTGTTTTAGGAGAAAAATAACAGGAGTTATCACTTAGCTGTGTTTTAATGTACTATTTTTTAGGAAAACAGTAAGACAAATGTATCTATGTTTCATTTAAAGAAGTGGACACTTAACAGTTTAAAACTATAGGAAATGGGACTAATTTGCGTTTCTGAAGTGGTACTAACTTGAAAAAACAAATTGTTTTTCCTCTGTTCCCCCGACGATAGATTTATTCCTGCCCATTTCTGAATCGAATTCAACCCCAACGGTGTACATCCCGTCCCACGGATATCTGATGGGCAAATCCCAGGTGATCCACATTGGCTCAGAATGGAGAAACATCAGCCAGTTCCTGGGGATCCCTTATGCTGCCCCTCCCCTCGGAGAGAGGCGCTTCAGTCCCCCAGAGCCGTTTGCTTGGGTGGAAACCTGGAATGCCACCGTGGCTCGGTAAGAAACCGCCGTGATCACCTGCAGGAGTGCTTGTCCATGCAGGGGTGTGAGAGCTGCTGGAGTGATGACCACAACATTCATGTCCTTTCTTGCAAGGCAGCCTACACAGTACAGATAGAAGTTTGAGATTTTGATTAGCAAAGAGAATAATTCCTCCATCTATATGTTAAAGCATGCAAGCTTTAACCTCAAGAGAAAAGACAAATTCCAGTACACTCCGTTTCTATTATCCATTTAAGGGTAAAAAAATAATTATTTGAGTTTACACTTGGGGAATTGGAGAGATCTCACTTTATGTATAGAAACTGTTGGTTTTCTAGGATTCTATATTGATGCTGCTCAATATTTGTATATATTATAGTCACATAGCACAGTGCCATTACTGATGGAAGAGAAATATTTATTTATCAGCTTGGACTTGATAAAAGACTTAAAAAACTTAAAAAACCCAACCCAAAAGAACCCCAACCAACCCTACCAAAAACACTAGCAAGCTACTGGAGTCTCCAGCTGCTGGAAGAGCTGTGGACTTGCTTCAGCAGGTGGCAGCCTTTCTCCTGGGAGCTGGAGAAAAAAGCCGCGATCACAGGTGATGATTCCTGCTGCCCTGTGTTAAGCTATATGATTAATAGTGTAAGACCCATTGTCCTGGCAGGTTTCCTACCTGGGATTTTGTATTTTGTCTGGCTAAAATGGTTTTAGCAGTTTTGGTTGGAGATTATGTGCTTCACTAGATCAAAGTGAAAGCTGTTGAGTGACATTACCATCCTAGGAATCTCCCTGATTAAAAAAAAACTGTAGAATTCCATTAAGCCTGGTCTTTTTCCTTGTAATTTTTTAATAATTTCTTCACAACTTGAAGACAAAATTTTACAAGGACATTAAAAATGATAATTTAGAACTAATTCTCTGAAATATTACCATCTTTTCCAAAGCCTCTTTTGGCTTCTTCACTAATAAATTGTGAGTTTTTTCCATGATTAATTGTGTGATATGGATATAGCTGTGAAATAGAAGGAACTGCCTTAAAAGTAGCTTATTACCGAATGCAAAAATCTTCCACTTGATTCTTGTGCTTGATATGCTTAAGCAGATGAATCTTCTTTCAGATGATGGGCAGAAAATTATTTTCTCTGCATGGACGGCTGCTGAATTCCTATTGAAAGGGTACTTTTAACATTAATTGACAGTGTTAATGGTCTGCTATGATGCTTAGAACAAAAAGATTTTAAAAATGCATTAAAATTTTAAATTTACCATATTTTTCCACAGACCATTAGAAATTAAATTAAACACAAATAAAGGTAGCCCACAGACCACTAGAACATAAATCAAAATGTATGTAGCCCACAGATTATTAGAAATTTAAATAAATAACCAGAATTTCAGCAAAAGAGTAGATTTTGTAGGTGTGCAGCCAATAGAAGGGGAGACTGTGCCTGTGACCCCTAGTCCTGCTCCCTTTACAGCTGGTGCTAATTTTGTGCAGTTTATGTAAAGTGTGAGGTTTTTGAAAGCATGTTTTCAAGTTTTAAGCATTTTAAAATGAGGCAGGGTTTCTGAGGAACGGTTCTAGGTACACAAATACAATGCACTATTCCCATGCACACAAACCACAGCTGTCACTAACCTATAGGCGGGGCACAGTTTTAAATGAGATTGAGATTTAAAGATTTTATTAACCTAATCCATCAAAATATAAGGAAGTAGCAGCAGTGGAAGAAGAGTAAAAGCTTTTTTTATTGTAACTTTTTCAATCTGTGTCTCTAGGGCAGCATGTTGGCAGCCAGGAGATGGAGAGGCCCCGTCACAGTCTGTCAGTGAAGACTGTCTGTATCTGCACATCTTTGTTCCTGCCACCACTGTAAGTAGGAGATGTAATTAAAGTCAATTCTTTTTGTAGCTGAGCATTGTCTCTTTCCAAAGTGCTTTTAATTGCCATGAATGGTTGTTCTTCCTGTGTTGTTCACAAAGCCTGCAAAGTTAAATTAGGGACTCTGGTGTCTTTACTGGTGCAAGAGTATTCCCTACGGGCTTTGTGTGAGCCGTGCTGGGTGACCAGGAGGACAGCACACTAAAAAGCTAGAAATAAGAGAGAGACAGAGAGGGAAACAAAACATGAGAAAAAGGTGGCAGCAAAGGAGGAGAAATTAAGGACAGAGATGGCAGTGTTCCTGCAAGGAGACCATCTGTCCAGGACACAGTAATGAAATACAATACATCAACATTTAGCACCAGTCAGGGAGCTGCTGATGGTTTTTTTTCACCCTCATCTTTACTGTTTCCCTGTTGACATCTGTGGGAGGTCTGTTGGGAAATGAGGGTGGCAAGCAATGCTAGATTTCTGGCCGGCTCACAGAGCTTAAAAATAGATGTTTCAAAAATGACTGGACCACTGGTACAATATGAGGAATTGTCATTTGAAAGCTCTTGATTTTCTCATTCTAAACACATATAAAAGAAAACTTCTAGTTAAAGCCAAGCTAAAATGATTGACCAACTCCTGGGGGGCTGGGGATAAAGGTGCTGAATAACATGTGAATCCCATTGAAGAGTGGGCCCAGAGATGGGAATTTTTTCTTTCCACAGTACTGGCAATTTTCAGAAGATGATGGTAGTTGTAATAGAAATTTATGAGTCTGTCATACTGCATGTCTGGAAAGAGCTGGTTTAGCAATCTGACAGCAGCACAGAGAGTCTCTTGCAGGCCCATTTTAATCATCAGAGAGACCAGCAGTCTGTCTTCTCCCTGCAGCATGAGACTGTCATTTTGCCTTGAGTGCAGTCACCACTTATTGAAAACATCGGGTCACTGTCCCAGGCAGTTTGCCATCTACACTTAAGAACTGCTTTCAGGATAGTTTATTTGAAAGCATTGTATTTTCCACCAGACTGAATAGGCTTGTCTCTTCTCCTTGTCAGTCCTGTGAACTGAATCTCTCCTGTCTTTTGTAGACGTGTACGGCAGACATAGGTCCAATCAAGAAAATCTGTTTCACATGCATAAGTGTAGTCCAGGAGAAAACTAAAATTTATGGTTTTGCAGAAGTAGCTGGGAACAGAAGGCGTTGAATTTTCCTGTCTCTTTTTGTGGCAAGATCTTTTTTTTTACTCACATACAGAGAGATAGTTATATATTTTCAGCCTGTGGAAAGTTAAATTAGCTAGTCAATATGGAATATAAAATCTCCCAGCAAGCAGCGAATGCAGACGTCATTCAGGAGCATTTTGAGCCTCAAAAAGAGCACAGTGCAGGGACTGCTGCCTGTCACCAAAGGACTCTCAAAGTGTCAAGCAGTGAAGAAGGTGAATGACATCATTTTGCTTCCATAGCTACATGTGCCATAGTTAAACTGGCACTTCTGACTTTTTTCCACCTATAATCATCACCACCTGTCACACTAGCAAAGCAAAGCTGTGCTTTGCCTTTATTTAGAAAGGGTTCGATTGTAAGATCAAGACTTAAAAATCTCCATTAAATAGGAATAGAAACCCTCTCTCTTCTTACTCCATTTCCTGCACATTCCCATCCTTAGTGCATCGTCCCCATTACACTCAATTCCTTACAAAGCAATATTGTACAGTAGTAAAAACACTGGAGGTTGCCTGTCTTGGTCGAATTTAAATCTATCCCTGCCAAGTAGCTCATCAAGTGTTTTACAGAAGGATGAGCCGGGCAGTTGGACCAGATGGCCCCAACCGTGTTCCCTTCCAAGGTTAATCATTCTGTCATTCTGTGATGGAGAAGATTGAATATTCTGAAGCTTCTCAGACTTCCAGCTGACTTGCAGCTTCCTGATGGCTGCTGAACTTCATCCCCTTGTTAGGATTTGCACATGGGATCTAAGCCCCTGCAGTCATGAGACCATGATGGAGCTGCTGGGCTTCCCATTGCTTGGTGCAGACCAGAAACGGGAATGCTACATCCAGACACTTGGCTCTGTGCACAGTCCCAGGGCTAACTCTTCCCCTGAATTGCTCCATATCTGTTGCAGCTGTTGGAAATGGCTTTGGTTTGCCATTTCCAAATTTTATTGCCCATCTTTGCCCTTCTTAAGTTTTTATTGTGTAAAGTCACTCAGAATAATGTAATATGCAATTTACAGGGCAGCTGGAGGTCATGGTGCTATGGAGACTATGGACATGTGGGAAATGCTTAGTGTGAGCATCAGGCTTAACCATGCTGAGCTGGGGGGATGGAGCAGGCTCAATATAATGGTTAATACCATTTTAGCTGACACAATTCAATGTGGTTGTATTTCAGAATGAATTTCCATGTGAAAACAGATGATTTCATTTTTTTTATTCACCCCCATCTCTCTCTGTGTTGCATGCAGTGCAGAAATGGGAACCAGGGAAAAGGCACTGCAAGTTAGGCAGTTTCAATTCCAGAGAAGTTCATGAGAAAAAACAACTGTCTCAGTGCTTGTTATTTCTTGTGTTTTCTTGGCAACATTGTCATGTTCACAAGAAGCCCCTGTACTGATTCATAAAATAGATAAGTGAGGAGTGCACACACTTGTGTGCAAATTAAGGGCAGTTGAGGGTAGTTTGCCAGCTAACCTGTAATTTTGGAAGGTGCCGCAGCCATCGCTGCTCTGCTGCTTCTCCCGTACAGCCATTTGTGTTTTTCCTGGACACATTCTTAGCCAGAACAGATGGGATGGCTGTGTTTAGCTAAGCTCCATCCAGAAAATAGCAGCAAGAGAGCCCCTTGCCCTCTAGGTGCAGGGAAAACCAACCCCAGATGTATTTTGATGCTGCTACAGGAAAGAGAAAAAAAAAAAAGTTAAAAACCAAACCAACCTCCCCCCTTATGTTCACTGAGGATGTTTCTTTTGAATGTCATCTTGGCAGACCTGTAACCTGCTGGTAAGTGCTGAGGTGTCCTGGGGCTGTTCTGCCTTCTTGCTGCTCATGCAGCAGCAGCCTGGCTGCAGCCCTGCTGTGTGTGCAGAGGGTCCATACGTTGTACTGCTTTGGGAAAAAGCTTCTCTTTCTGTGCAAAATCAGATGGCTCTGCCAGGAGTGTTACCATGGGTGCAGGCTGGGACTCCTTGCCATCCCAGGAATCCTGCTGTGCTCTTTTGTGGCAGAGTCCATCTGTACTTTGTGAGATGTGAGTCTCTCCTCTGCAGAGACAAAGTCCCCTCTGCAGGATCCCTCTATAGACCTGGTATGGGAAATTTTCCATGGGGACTGTAGCAGCATGGAGTGTTATCAATATCAATATCAAGTGACATTTTTGAGACTAGGCAGCGTTTGAGTGCTGAAGACTTGAGAGCAGAAAACAGCTGTGCACAGCTATGAGTTAGTCTTACTCAAGATGGAGCAACCTAAGATGCCTATTCCTTCTCCTGTTTCCCACTTGTTTGAACTTTTCCTGGATGTTTGTGTAAAGCAGATATGTTCTAGCAAAGACAAGCACACCACATGGTCACTGGCTGAGGCAGCAGGAGCTGGCCTAGAGGAGATTTTAGCTGGTGGAACACAGTGGTGCTGTTAGATCTACTTTATACTGGAGATAGTGCACTCTTTAATGGTATATAGGTAATTGCAGGCAATTTGTAGACAATTGTGGACATCACCCTTTAAATTCCAGACAGATAGGCAGATATTCCCTCTTTATGGTCACTGTTAAAGAGATATAGAAGGCTTAGATAACTTTCATGAGGAAGCTGCTTGTGTTCTCATCAGTGACCTACCAAAGTAGTTGGTACAGGAATATTAATCTGTTTGTTGCCATGGCAGGTCAAAAACATGTCAGTGTTGCTGTTCTTCCACAATGGAGGGAGTTACAACGCTGAGGAGGGAAAGACAACCCTCGATGGATCATACCTGGCTGCCATTGGTAACGTCATCGTCGTGACGGCAAACTACCGGGTCGGTGTCTTTGGCTTCCTGAGCACTGGTAAGTCATGGATTTCCAGAGCAAACACAATTATGCATTCTGTTACACTTCTGTTTCTGATTTTTATTAAGTTATTTTTTAACTTGAGTAACCTATATCTTTCACAGACTTTTTTTTTTTAGTTATTGTGGAAAAAAGAATGGCTGAGAAGTAGTGGAGACTTGACCTGAAGAGAAAGGGGAGAGGCTGGGGGAGCAGGGACAGCAACAAACCAAACCCAATATCTATATCGAAGCACTGGCTAGACTTGTGCTTGCAGATGAGATTCTGGATATTGGGTTTTTCAGACACATATGAAGATAGGTTAGTCATCAAAATTCCTGCTAATTCTAGTGGCCTACCATTGTGGGTATGGTTTTCAATGACTCCAACTTCCAGCCTGTTCCATCCATGAACTTTGGCTGATGCTCTTTTGTGCATATGTCAGAGTGGGGAAGAGGCAGAGACAGATAACTACAGATTTATGGTAAGAAGGATGTGAAAGGATGGAAAGTATGGCACAAGGGTAGTTTGTTGGTTCCTAAACAATTCAGCTTGACTTCTCTGAAGGACTTGCGACATTTAATCTGAATCTGTACTGTCCTGCATGTGACTTAACATTTACACGTTCTGTTTGCAACCCTTCCCCATGTTCCAGTGTAAAGGATTTTTGCTCTCCTGTTGCCTCTTAATACCAATTGCCATTAAAAATTATACGAATTCCCATTACAAGCAGGATTTTTTCTTGTATAAAGAGGCATGTGCACATGAAAACACAATTCAGTCTCCCCAAATCTTTGTGGTAGTGCCGTCTGGTCTTGGGGATTGATTTTATCATTTTGCCTTTTTTTTTTAGCCTTGCCTTTTTAAGCGAGTAGGGAACACTTTTCTTTCTATCGTCTTTCATTTCTGCCTGGGGCAGGGGAACTTAAGGTAGAGAGCCGTGGTGAGAAAATGCAACAATTGCAAGTGGACCTCTGTGTCTTTCAGTCTGATGGCGATCCTTGGTCTCTTCAGTGGGCATTTTAATACATTTATAACCTTTAAGAGGTCATATTTGCCATGTTTGCAAATATCTGACATACATACTTTGCCTCATGATCCTTTTGAGTGTTCACTGCTAGTGATGTTGGGTGGATTTTGTCTAGTTTGAGGTTATAGCTGCAATTGTTGGTTATTTTTTTTCCCTTCTCTCTTTACTGTTTTGTTCAAAGCTCACTCCCAGCAAAGCCTCTTTCATTCTGTGAAATAGAGAGCTGGCACTACAAGCTCCTTACTCATTTAGATAAGAAGTTGGTTATGGGTGTATCTGGAGAAAAAAAATCACTTTTTTCATCAGTGCAAACCTGATGTTTATGAAAGTGATACCATCATTTCATTTTGTCTAGAGCCAAATGCAGTGTGGATATGTGCTGTGGGAGCTTCCAGTACACAGCACTGCCCACACGTTACCCACCACCCTCTTTCAGCCCCCGTGAACCTTTCCTAAGTGGAAACTGCTGGCTGGGCTGAATAGGATGTACCAGTATTTACATGATGATGCATAATTTAGGGATCAGGAAAATTATTTGGTCTCTGTTTCACAGGGTTCTGCCTGCATGCCCCAAAATATCAATACATGGGCTTGGTGTGCATGGTTGGCATTCCTGCAAACCTTCAGACAGAGGTGGTTCATTACAAGCAGGGACTTTTTGGGGACCTTCTCCTGCTCCTCTGGGCTGTGGAGCTGTGGCCAAGGAAAAGTGCAGTCTTTCCTGGCCTCTTCCTCTTTGGGAAATCCTTGGTGTGTATTTGGGAAAATCGTACAGCCCATGACTCATAAAATATCTTGAGCTGAAAGGGATTCACAAGAATCAGTGAAGTCCAGCTCATGGACCTGCATAGGATACCCCAAAAATCCCACCATGTGCCTGAGAGTGTTCTCCAAACACACCTTGACTCTGTCAGGCTTGGTGCTGTGACAACAAATGGATGATTATTTAAGTCATTAACTATTAACATTCCAGTCTCTTGTACCTGGTCCTTTGGAACTTTTGCCTTTGGTTTCAAAGGGAGCTGGAGTTCACCTTTAGGACTTAGCAGCAGGACTGTTAGAAGGCCCTACAGTTAGAAATAAAAGTTATGAACTTGTGAGTAATATTAATTTGATTGTCCAAATAGGAAAAGCACTGAATCCTCTCAAGTTGACTTGTTATAAATTAAAAAACTAGAAAGGAAGCAGTTAAATGAATTTTTAGAGAATCAAAGGGTAATGGAAACAGAAGATTTAATTTCGTTTGGATGGAGTTTTTGTTAGTTCTACAGTTGTTCTGGTCTCTCAGTGGCAGGGCTTTTGCAAAAAGTGAAAGAGTTCTTTTTCTTCTAAGCATAAAAGATGTTTAATTTAATTTGCTATCACCCATTAATATTGCAAAAAGTGATGCACATTCTTACTAGTGCCTTCACTTCTTCCTTTGTGTCCAGAAAAATTAAGGTGAATTGCCAGTGATATGAATGGCAAGAGTATGGAGAAGACAGTCATGGTTTTAGCTTTTATTCTTTTAAGATTCCATGAAGTCATATAAACCAGAATGATTTTCCTGCTTTAATTTAGCACTATTGTTCTTCTTCTGTTTAATAATAACAGAAGGAAGAACACAGGGACTCCGGTTTCTTTTCAGCTTCCTGTGGTCCTCAGGAATCTGATCTTTTCCTACGAAAAGGCAGTGGAACATGTCCTGGCAGACATGTTTCTTTCAGTCTAACTCCTATGAATGTCCATACATGCATCTGTTCTCCTGTGTGGTACATTTCACAACCCAGTTGTGGTTTTTGCTGGGGAAAAAGGAACTGGTTATATTTTCCTCTTAGGTCTTTTTGTTTAGTAAAGTGGTAGCAAGGCAGATTGTGTAGCTAAAACATTTACATGGATCTGCACATAAAAACCTTTGCACTAAGGGGATTGTAAAGCATTGGAACAGGCTGCCCAGGGCAGTGGTGGAGTCACCATCCCTGGAAATATTCAAAAACATGTAGATGTGGTACTTGGGGACATGGTTTAGTGGTGGACTTGGCAGTGCTGGGTCAACAGCTGGACTTGATGATCTTAAGGGTCTCTTCCAACCTGAATGATTCTATGATTTCACTTCCTTTGGAGTGATCTCAATAGGGATTAGGCAAGCCCTTAAAATGAGATTTCCTTTTTAAAGAGTGGGTTTATTGCTGGATTGAGAACTCTGGGAACTGGTCATGTTGTGCATGCAAAACAAACTAAAAAAAGCCCCCAAAACCAACCACAAAACAAAAAAATTAAGCAGGGAAAGTTTTTCCTCCATTGCTTCACTGGTGTGGCTTGGACTGACGATCTGAAACAATGGCTGTAGGTGGTAGGGTTTAGTTTTTTGAGCCATTCAGTTTTTTGGCTGCCCTACTGAAAGGCTGTTCCTAACAATGGCTGTTGTAGTGTAGGCATCTCTAAGCCTTGCAAGGTTACCAGTAATCTCTTCTCCTCTGTATTTATTCTGCTGTGTAACTGGTATGTTTGATACCTCAGTAATTCATTATGGCAGTGTAAAGGATGTGCACTTTAGTTGCTCTTTGCCCAAGACCTGGCCATGAAGTACCCGATTTTTATTCCACTCTCTGTTAATTTTGATTCCCTAGTTTCTAAACTTATCCTTATTTTAAATGTGTACTATTTGGTCTTGGCAACGGAAGAAACAAATAGTTTCAGCTGTTTTTCTATTCATGGCTTTTCTGTTTTATCCTGTGCCTTTTTG
Organism: Callaeas wilsoni; assembly: GCA_013398955.1. Taxonomy (NCBI): domain Eukaryota; kingdom Metazoa; phylum Chordata; class Aves; order Passeriformes; family Callaeidae; genus Callaeas; species Callaeas wilsoni. The sequence goes on from VWPU01002214.1 coordinate 143,005, forward strand.
GTTTTTTCCAAGTTTTAAATGTGAAGAATTTTAAAACTTTGAAAATGAATGGCTCATTGTGGATGAAAAAGAAGTAGACAGTGAATAATCATTTTCTATTCCTTTTTCACAGACCATGGGGGAATTACTTATTTCTGCTTTTGTTGACATAAAATCAAGCTTACCCACAGGGTTGCATCATTAGATGCTTTCAGCACTACTTTCTTATTAATCAAAGTATCAGGCTACCACTTTTTGGTGTTGAAAGGGAAGTGGTCATACTTAGGCATGAGAAGCACATGATTAATTATTTTTTTGTTTTTGTTTACAAAAATATTTATATATATATCAAATTTATATCAGATAGACATAGGACAATCTGAAAGGATATAGACAGAAATATTATAAATTTTAAAATAATATCTGGAATAGTGTAAAGCAATTCGAGATGTGATTTATAATGATTGGTCAGGCAGGGCAAGTGTAAAAGGTATGTAGGAAGGAAACATACAATCAGGTGTACTCCGGGGAAGCTAATTCTTATAGATCCCTCTCAACTTGAGAACTTGGCAAACACACAGATTTTTTTGTTTGCTTTTAATTTGCTTTAAGATTGAGCTACTTACGTAGAAAAAGAATCTTATGTCTAAGTCTATGGATACTTGCACCTGGATTCAAGTTTCCTGCCATGATGTGTCCTAATGAAGCTTAGAAGTTGGAGTGTTGTTTTTCTGTCACTGGGACAAAGCAGCACCTCCAGGGCTACCCTGTGGAGTGGTAGAAACTGAAATGGAGTCACTGTGTAAAGTAATTACCTTGGAAGAGACCACCTCAGACTTTAAAACTCTGGTATCAGTTTTGGCAAGTTTCAGCTGCAAGAGCTGCTAAAAATGTAACATTTACTCAAAACTTCAAATGTTTATAGGTTTTTTTTCAGCCCTCTTTTGTTTCCTACACCAGGTTCTGCTGAGGCGAGTGGAAATGCTGGCCTTTTGGATCAGCTGGCAGCTTTGAGGTGGGTGCAGCAGAACATCGCCAGCTTTGGGGGAGATCCCGGCCGGGTTTCTCTGGGAGCTGACCGCGGTGGGGCGGATGTCACCAGCGTTCACCTGCTCACCGAGACAGCTGATACGGATCTTTTCAGGAGGCTGTTGTTGATGGTAAGTTCCATTCTGCTTCAGCTTCACCTGCATTGTGAGAGGATGTTGTTACAGAGATGAGGATGCTGCCGTGTGTGGGTGCTCGTTTTATTTTGTCCGTACCTTGACGGCACTGACAGGGCTGTTATTGCTGTAGTTATTTTTCATCTCACCTGTGCCTGTTATCTCCAGGAGCTGGATGCTTCACCAGGATGTACAAGAGATGTACTTTGGTGTTTGATTTACTCATAGTAAGAATCCAGTTTTCGTCACTGTGGTTTTTTGTGTATTATATAAATAACCTTGTTTCGTAACCTGTAGGTACAACAGCTTAGTTTCCATTCCATAAATACAATTGTTAATCAGCAGCTTTTAGACCCTGAAACTGATGAGCCAAACTCCCACATGTTTAATGATCCAGTCTTTTTGTCGGATCTTATGACAGATTTCATTTAGAAGAAAAACCAAGTTTCAGAGAGTAAAAATTGGTTTACAGATGGGGTTGTTTCCTGTCAGCTTAGACCATTTTCTCAGTCACTCCAAGTGATCTGTGTCCTTACAGCCATTCCTGTGTTGAATCTCAGGACTCTGAGATCGGTTTTGTCAGCATCAATACTGCCATTTATCTTCACAGCCTCAGATAAGCTCAGTGTGCTCTGAAATGAGGCTTAATCACCAGAGGAAGTTTATACATTCAGCAGAAATGGTACTTGAACAAAATGATCTGTTCTAGCAGTGTTGCCTTGGAACAGTGAGCAGTAGGATAGAATTCTTGGTTCAGGAAGCTGAGGGCCCAATTAAATAAAATCTTGCCTTGCAAATAATGACATCTTAATTCAGTACTTAATTTTTCTTCACTGTGCCCTTGCTTCAGGAAACATAACTTGCCTTTTGCATCCCCATGGCTCAGTAAGTTTATTTTAATTGCATCGCTCTAGTGGGGAAGGCAAGGGAAGTTTTTGAAAATTGCTGCTCATTAATTGGGTTTTTTGTGTCACTATCAGATAATTCCTCACACAGTTCCTAGATTCTTAGTCAGCTCTTGGCATAGAATTTAATTTGCTAGAAGACCCAGAGTCCTTTTCTCTCAGTTTCCTCCTACTTTGAAGTCACAAACCCTTTACTGATATGGCTGAGGATGGGGCCCTATAAAAGCTGTGGCAGGACACAGTGCAATTTAACAGCTGAGCCACTTAGGGTAGGGAAATGCAAAGACCTCTACTTATTTTTGCTCCTGGAGGGTAGTTCCACGTGATATCTTTTCTTTCATAAAAAAAAGTTTAAACTCATTCTTTCTCCTACAGCAGAACACTGAATAATGGAAAACAGTGGCAAGTGCAATTAGCAGGCAGGTGCACCAATTCTTCCCACTTTTCTAGTGTTTATGACAATTTTTTCCTGGGATTGTGCAGACCACTGTCTTTGCAAAAGCAGCATCTCCACTGAGTTCAGAATTGTGTTAATTTCAGATTTCAGAGTAGTGTTAATTATTTATCCTGACAACCTCATAGTGGGTTTAGTTTTCTTGTGAAATATACTTACAAAACAAAAAGCAAGCGACAATAGGAGTAGCTTGTAGCTTAAAAATATACTTGATCTCTTTTTTTTTTTAGAGTGGTGCCAAAGTTGGTTTTTCACTTACATCTCCTGTAAAGGGATGTGCCTTGCTTTTGTTCCAAGACACCAAAATCATTGAGTACTTTTAATTTTAGTGTAAAAAAGGAAGTTCACACAGACTAGAATCATGAAACTGAGAAAATATACCAGGTATATATCTCATTGAAAATCCCTCAATGAAGCAATAGAGCTCTTTGGCAAAAGTCAGCTTTGTGCTCCTTGTTTCTGTATTCGTTATGCATGATAAAACCAAGCTGCTCCTGAGCACGTGGAGAGGTGTGGTGTATGAAACTTTTTTTAATAGAAAATGTGTACCTGAAATAGAAAAATGCTTTTGAGTTTCCTTTGTCTGCCCTATAATAGCTTTTGTTCAGAAAAAATCTGAAAACAGTTTGTACAAAATCAGTGCAAAGCTATCATGGAGACTTTTTAGAATTTATTTCATCTTTCAGTGGTATGATTAGAAATAAGTGGTATCAGTGATTATGGTCTTGTTTTAAATGGTTTAAGAGCATTAGCCTGGCATTTGACTCCATCTTTTGATTAATTGGTTTATTTACCATTTTTTTTTTTACCAAAATTATTTACCAATTGCAGTTCTGATGCAGAAGACTGGATCAATGGTATGGATTGCACCAGGCTGCAGAGGGCAGCTGTGTTAGGTGTCCTCTCCAGGCATTCCTGAGGGGTGTCAAGGGCAGCTCCCAGCCTTCTTCCACCCAGTGCAAGGGAAGACACCAGGTCCCTCCTGGCCATGGAAGCAGATCAGACCATAGTGGAAAGAGAAGGTTTATTGCCCTTCTGGAACTACTGCAGTCAGGTGCAGGACTGTCTGACATGGACCCTAAATATTCCTGATCCTGGTGATTAGCTTCTATTTAGATCCCTTTTCTTCCCTCTTTCCCCATCTCCTTTTCCCCTCCCTTTACCAGTCTCATTTCCCCTCAAACAAACCAACCACTTCTCTTGGTTACTTTTTTTCATGATCCCAGTTTTGCTACCTCCCTACACAATTTTTTTACTTCTGATACCATTTCATAGGTAACGTCAGATTTGTATAAAATCACCTGGGGGCTTTCATCCCTTGCAAGCTTGTGTTTCCCAAAAGGTCCCCAATAAAGTCTTTCAGTTAATTGTAAAAATTAACTGACCACCCCTCACAGAATTTCCCCATAACCATCTGTGAAATCCAGCCATCCCTATGGCGCATTTAATTAGTTTCTGTCAGTTTCTCATGTCATTACTGTGATGATGACAGTCTGCCCAGGTCACCAAGGAAGGTTGTGGATTCTCCATCCCTGGAGATATTCTAAAGCCATCTGAACATGGTCCTGGGCAAAGGATTCAAGGTGGCCCTGCTGGAGCAGGGCAGGTTGGACCAGAGGATGCCTGGGGGTCCTTTCCAAGCTGATCTGGTCTGTGATTGTTGAACCTGTCAACATCAGAACGTGTCTTATCCCCTTCTCACAGAGTGTGTCCAAGTGCTGCCAATTGTGTGGGCTCTGGGATTCTTTTGTCACCTTCCATCAAAGATACTTTCTGGCACTGGCATTGAAAGACTGGGGGCTTGTACTAGTTGCACACCAGGTTTTCCATTGTCTAAAAGCAACACAAAGTAGCTACCGAATATTATTTTAATGAATAAATACAAGTCATGACTTAGAAATCTGTAATGCTCCCCATATACATTTCATGACTAAAATGTGCTCACCGTAATGTATTCATTATCAGTAACAGTAATTAGATTATACAAATGCATAGAGTTCCTGAGCGTGTTTTGCTTTTTGGCGTTCAATGTTTACCAGCCAAATTATATTCATCCTTTAAGTTCTGAAATATGTTTAAACAGGCTGTGAAATATTTTGATCTCTGAAACTTTTTTGCTATTGCAAATGACCTGATACAAGATCTAAAAAGCACATGGATTTGTCCTAATAGGTGTTTACAGGTGAAATATATATATATACATGTATATATATATATATATAGACATGTGTATATATATATATATCTCCCTCCATTCTCTGTTTCTCTGAACCTTCATTATTCAAATCTGTGCAAAAAGGTACAAGAGAATATTGGACTGAAACCAACTCAGCTCGAGAACATAGGTTGCAGCATTTTACACCCTCAGACGAGAGTGACTGCTTGGTTTAGAAAGCAATCACATGCAGGTTCAAAGGAACATGCTGCCTGCTCTTTTATCACTTAGAAACGGCTACATACCTGTAAAAAAATAAATGACATTTCAGAAAACCCTCTAATCCTTAAGTGGTTTGATGGAAAGTGTAATTAATATTTGACATAACTCTCTTAAAACAAGAAATTAGGAAAAATCTCTAATATCACTGTTACTGTTTTGTTCCCTTAGTTTAATTATTTAAAAAGCTGCTATTAATATAAATATTATACATAAATATGTGGTTGATTTCAGAAGTCAAAGTTAAAATATCTTCCCGTACACATAAAAGGTCACACCTTTGCCTGCCAGCCTTTGCAGCTGGGTAAAATATTATCACATTTTACTTCCCAGTTAAACCCCTCTTTGTTCTCTGTTTTATCTGCTTTACTATGAGCAGCTGAGTTACATGTTTGGATATGCCTGAACTCCCATCTCAGGGATAAGCAGAAACTGCTTTTCGCAGTGAATTAAGCCTGTTCTTAATTTTGTGACTATTTTATGACACTGCAGGCCATTGCCAGCAAGTGAATAATATCCTACTTGTAAAGTCAGTGATTTTAATTTTTTCTTCTAAAAGATAAGTATGGAGTCACAATAATGAGGTGTTTCTTGGATGCCAGATGTTAGATACTTTCTTGGGGTTATTGACGTCTTTCTGACCCATTCTCAATGACAATGGATAAATCTATCTTGAAAAGAAAAAGGCTCCTTTTTTCTATGTAGATAGGTTCGGTAAAGAAGGTTTTCAGCCTTGTAGAGAATACCAGAGTAAGATTTAAATTAGGTTCTTGAGCTGGAGTTAGTCCTTCCCTTTGCAGTCACCTTTGTAAGTGCTGGGCATCCCTCCTGATGAAGAGTCACCTGCACCACCTGGCTTTTGACTTGGAGTCTATCTCAGTTTACCCTGCTTGTGAGCCAGTTCTGGTGCACTGGGGACATTCCCAGCATGTGCCATGGCTGAGACAGCACCCTTGAGAAGGTCTCTGGTTAACATTTAGAAGAAGAAATGCAGAAGCACTGCTGAGGTTTGGTCCCCAGCTGGGCTGATTGTATTTCTCAGCTGTCGAAGGACTGCAAGACCACAGGATGCTCTGGTTTCTCTTCTAACTCTTCAATTTGTGTTATTTTCCTGTTTGTTTTTTATTTAGTCTTCATAGTATGTAAGTGGCAAGTGAAGGGCACTCTTACGTTTGCTCCCTGTGTATATGAGAGATTGGGATTTCTTCTTTCTGGCACTTGCAAAAGAAGCATTGTCATCCTCTGTTAGGGAGAGGTAGGAAGCGATGCTTTCCCTCAGGCCATAGCTGAGGCAAGAGTCATCCATTGCTGCCAGGGTGCTTTTGGTATCTTCAGTCACCTCCAGCCTTTAAAAGAACAAAATTTTGTTACCATTTCAGCTACTTAGACTGAGCCTCTTGGGATAATATTAACAGTTGTTAAACCTAATAGTGTTATTTTTGTTGTATAAAAACATTCCTGCCTCATAAATCACCGAGCATTTCTGTCACTTAGCATTTCTTGAAAAAACAGTACAACAGTAATATCTAAATTTTTTGGCACTTGAAGAGGAAGTATTATCTATATGCTCTTCTTAATGCATAGGCAAAATGACCTCAATACTGCACAGAATTTTCTTGCCTTCGTAAGCACATGAATGTTTTGTGAAGGAAGAGTAGTGGAGGGAAATTTACACTTCAAAAGAAAAAGGTGCTTTTGTTTCTGAGAGTGGTTGTTTCCCCAGCTTCTGAAACCTGACCTACTTTCTCTTGTGGCAGTTGTGATATTAGAAATCTCGTGAACTGGGCTGTGTGTCCAGAGAGACACAAGTGGAAAGGTTTATTCTGGGATAATGTGTCATTGCACCTGTGCTGCTTCCCGAATGTGTGAACAAGGGGCTCACCTGTGAGCCACTGCACGTCAGTGGGAATGGATCAGCAGGGATGGGTGTCACTGGGCTTTGTGACCTGGCTCTTACTCCTGCCCCTTGCTGAAAGGACTCGGGAGTCCCAAAGGGACTGAATGCATGGATAGCTGGATAGGAGAAATGACTGAATGGTAACTATGCTTTCTTTCAAAGTTAAACCTAGATTAACAGTTAGAGAGCTGGGCATTCAGTTTTCATGGGTTAGCTTGATGTCAGAAGATTGTCCAGGCTTTAAAACTGCTTTCAGGAGAAGGAAATAAATAGCTATGCTTCTGTGTTTCAAGTACAAGAATATACAAGGCTGAGAAACACCCCTGTTGTTTCTGGCAGCCTGTGTTGTATGTGGTACCTGTGAATGTTTCTCCAGTTGAAACTTTTATTCCGCATCACCACAGGAGGAACTGAATTCATCACGGTGTTGTTGTTAGTGCACTGGGTGAGACAAGGTGTTGTAAGGACACAGCAGAGACCATCGGCAACTTCTGAACAGGGAAACGAATACACAGACAGTTAATCTTTGCTTACTGTTTTCTTTCCCTGGTGCATGCTCAAATAAACAGTTTCGGACTCAGCAGTAGCTTTCAAAAAGTTGTGTGTTCTCAGCAAGGACACAGAAACACAGGCTGTTTTTTTTTTCCTTTCCTCATACCTTTGCTTTTCAGTTTATCGTTGAGTATATTGCATACAGTACAAGTGAGCAACTGAGACACAGAAAGACAAAGTGACTTTCTCAAAGACTAGAATGAAGTTTGTGACAGAACAGAAACTTAAATCCAGTTTTTCTGAGCCCTCAGTGAGTTCTGCTTTTGCCTCTTATAGTGTCAGCCATGAAAACAGAGTGTAAAAAAGATCAGATTGGATTGTGTGCACATCTACTCTTCCGTGGAACATGACTGTGGAATGAATTGAGGTTCATGTGTTACTTTCATCAATATTTCTGCTCTCTACCCTCTTCTTGCTCCACTAGAAATATCACAGATGTTCTTCTGCCCAAGCAGAGAACATTGTGGCTGAATGCTGGTTTTCTACAGCTCTGAGCGTTATTTCAGGTTGAGAGTCCGTATCTTCTCATGGTGGGGGAAGGAGGAGAGCTAAATCTAACTATGTCTCCTCTTAAACCTATAACTCAAGTAAAAATGTTAATTCTTATAAGTTTTGGGTTCTGCCCGACCCCAGATTTTAGGCTTCAATTGTTTGCTTCTTTCTATATAATGAAAGGTGTCAACTAGCTAATATGTTAATACATATATATCTTCTGTCCAAATTCTTACTCCTCTCTTTATATCATTGGACTTGAAATTTTCATTTGCTTGTTTTGAATGTGAATATGACTTTTCTCCTCAGTTTATCAGTGTACTCTTTGGCCATCACACTTTTTCTTTTACCTAATGATATACTCAGGTATGGTAACTTCACACTTTTAAAATTCCAGAGTACCCATTGCTTATTAAAGCACAGAACCAATTGTTCTCTTGTAACTTTTAGGCAATTAGTTTTTTGCAATTTCCTTCCTCATTTTAGAATGTTCTCATTATGATGCATGGTAACTGCAGCCCCTTAATTGTGTCATTTGTCAAGTTACCTCTCTGACAAAGGTTAAATTTACATAAATCTGGAAAGCTGCCATTGAAAAAGGTGTCATCCACTGAACTGATATTAGTAACAGTGACAGCTAAATCTACAATTGAGCTAACAGCTTGAGGCCCTTGATATAAGTTCTGCTGATAAATTCCAGCCATACTCTTCTCCTAGAGTGATATTGAAAGAAGCTTACAACATTTCTGAAAATTTTCTGCTGCAGATAAGGTTGTGTGCTGTAGTGGTTCTTAAGAGAAATGTGTATAGAGAACCTGGTGTTGCATGCCCTGAAGCTATCTGCCTGCCTAAATGGCAAATAAATGAATGGCAGACATCTTCATGTTGGCAAACAAAGTCAGCCAGGAGCTGAAATCTGTCTCTGGAACGCAGAACTATGAGTACATGGCATGTATACAGCTGAACATTTTTGTATGCTCACACTTTGACTTTTGGTGTGCTCTGGGAGGGGCTGGGCATCCCTGACCTGTGCTGACCTCCAAACTGTGTTTGGAAGTTCTCTAGGGAAGTGCTAGACATTAGCGTTTGGCCCAAATGGTGTTATTGACATGGCCATACAATATCCTACACAATATCATGCAAAACACCAGTACAGGCAGAGCCTATCTGGCTTTATTTAGCTGGGTTCTTGTATTGATCTCAGTTATATCAAAATACTGAAGGGCAGCATATTTTTATTTAGGATGAAAAATAAAGTAAAATATATAAACCAAAACTTTTTCCATTGTTTTTGTTCTGTGGCAATGTTTGCACATCTTGGACGTAGGCAAAACCTTTTGTTCTGGACCTTTGATAGATAGTTTTACAGCTGCCAGTGGAAAATATGTTTGTTCTGCGCTTATTTTTACCTGAGTAGTGATTGACAAGGTCTTCAAGGCACTGGAAGGTTTGCCGTGGAGAGATGTAATACCAGTTATTTGGAAGACGGAAGATCCTGTAATGTTTCACTTGCCTGTGCCTCACTGACAAGGAATATAACCCTGGAGAGAGAGAAGAACTAATTACCCCAAAGTAGGGCTGCAATTCTGGTAGGGTATCTGTAGTAGGGTAGAGTATCTGTAAGATGTGGTGCCATTACTCAAAAATCTCAGAAAGAGCTGAAAAAACCTGAGTGGCCATCTTAATTTATACTTACATAGTATACTCTATATATATATATATATATATATGAAATAAAGGGTACAATGTGGCCTGAGATTTTGGTTGAATTTAAATTTCTGGTGTGCTTTTACTTTATTTTTGCTGGTATGGGATCTTTTCAAATGGCGTAGAGGAAATAGGCCTTTACAGAAGTTGTTTGCCTTCCACCAAACAGGGAGATCAGACTCACAGGCTGGTATTCTGATTCAGTCAGCCTCGAGTAATGTACTAGCTGAGACCTGATAATGCAGTCATGGCAGGAAGTGGCCACTTGTTTTTTTCTGTTTCTTTGTTTAGAACTGTTCTGCAGCATTTATTGGCAAGGACTGAATGCTAATCCTAAATTTCTTTGAGTTTAGTATAGATATTAAGAACCTAATTGGCCTGTGGTATGTAAGAGGTCATAACAGATGATAAATTGTTCCCTTTTATCTGTGATATCATGATATTAGGAGGAGTTCTGGTGCTTCAGAAAAGGAAGACAGCACTTTGCACGTGGGAGATTTGTTCAGCCTGGAGAAGAGGAGACTGAGGGGAGACCTTATTGCGGTCTTCAGCTTCATCATAAGGGGCAGCAGAGGGGCAGACACTGATCTCTTGTCTCAGGTGACCAGTGGCGGGACCCGAGGGAATGACATAGCGTTGTGTCAGGAGAGGGTTAGGTTGGATATTAGGAAAACGTTCTTCCCCCAGAGGGTGGTTGGGCACTGAACAGGCTTCCCAGGGAAATGGTCACGGCACCAAGCCTGACAGAGTTCGAGGAGTGTTTGGACAATACTCTCAGGCACATGGTGGGAGTCTTGGAGTGGTTCTGTGCAGGGCCAGGAGTTGGACTCAGTGATCCCTGTGGGTCCCTTAAGCTCACTACATTCTATGATTCTGTTTCTATGTCCCTATTGAAGAAAATAAAAGTATAAAATGGGTACAGTATAATTCCCATGTAACTAAAGAAAGAAAATAAAATTGAAGGCCAGTCATTTTTAAAAGTAAATAAAAGACCCCCCCATTTATATAGTAAACACACTTATCCGCCACTATTTGGTGTGCATTTTACAACTTCTTGAATCAATCTTTTGTGGACCAAGGAAAAGCTGTGACTTTTCCTTCACTGAAAGTCCCACTGCCTCATAAGGTTTGCATGCAACCAAAATAAATAATAATGCTTAAACAACTGTGTCTTGTTTGTGCTGATGCCTGTGGAACTTTCCACGGCCAGCAATAACCCTGTTTCCAGTAGGTGACTGGTAAAGGCTGGCACACTGCACTGGGTGCCTTCGCCTTCCCACTATATATGTTTTCTGGTTTTCGACTGATCCATATGAAAGAGGACAGGGAGTGAACTAAAGAGCTGTAATACTGTTAATACCTGAGACAGAGAGAGAAAAAATCTGTATTGTCTCACCTTTCCTAGTTTCACTCTCTCTGATCATGAAGGAGCCGACCTTGGTGTTGGGTAGCTGTAGAAGTTCCTCTGCTTTTTCTCTTCCCAGCCCCTCAAATAACCAGCTGTGAAGCAGGAAAAAACAAATTCTGAAATTTGGACACCAGTGAAACAGAGAGCAGCATGTGGCTGTGAAAGTGCTGCATTAGCCAGGAAAAGTGACTGCAAAAATAACACTGTGGCTTTCTATAGTTATTCTCTCAACTATGTTCAGGCATATTTCTCCAGTTTATGGAGAAAATTTTCCTGGTTTTAATTTCCATTAACCTTTGTGAGGTTAAGAGAAGAGTAATAAGTTTTGGACTTATTAGGGAAAACAAAACTCTTTGAGCTGCTTTGATCTGTATTGCTGGGGACAGATTCATGTGGTATATTGATGACATCTGTGGCATTAGTTAAATCTCTCTTTTTCATTTAAACCACTTTTGTTAACCCCAAATTGTATCATAAATAAACCCCAAATAAGTTACAATTATTTTGCTTCTTCTAGGGAACAGTTCAACCATTTAATTTAACGGGCTTTGTGGATAAGGGGAAGTGGAATTAGTCTTACAAATTTTCACCATAGCTTGGTTCACTACTGTTTTGCCACAGCCAGTGTCTGACCATGCAGCTGGGCCTGCCTAGCTGGTCTAGAGTTACTGGCATTTTATTTTAAAGTTGTTCTCATGTGTTTGATCCAGTCTGCTGTCATTGAAGCTTCAGACAGTAGCTTCCATTCCCCACATCTGTGCCTTGCCCTGAGGGAAAGCATCTCTGTTTCAAGAGGATGTAAAAGCATGTTAAAATTTAAGCACTTGCATAGTTCACAGTGACATTCACAGTTCATATCCTTAAATTTAAACAGGTATTAAAACATTTGCCAGAAAACTTTTAAGTGTATGCTTTAATGTTTTTGGTTTTTTGTTTTTTTTTTTCCTGAGTGGTGTCTATGGCAACAAGAAATGTCTGAAATTTCCTTAGTTCTTCCAGTGGGAAAGTTTACATTCTTGAATGACTTATTAGCATTTCTATTTGTTCTTTTTGGCCTGTTTTTCATGAGCAAACCTTGCTTAAATTTTACTCTATGTAAATATTAAAAATTCATTCTAAATAGGCTCTCTTCATCAATGTCTTAGAGATCAGTTCATGCAATAGAAGTATATTAAATATCTTATGTGTGATTTGAGGTGGTTTTGGCTTTTTCCAGCATTTAAAAAAGGACTTTCCTTTTCACTTAGTCTAATTTTATGTGAGGATTCGATGTTCGCAGTTTTCAAAAGAGCTGTTTTAGACTGTCGATAAATAAAATTTCTGTCTGTCAAGTCACTATTGTTTGGATTACAGCTCTGAGTAGAGGAGAACATGTAAAAATGTGGTGTTGAAAGGCTATGGGAAATGCATTTACTTACCCGTGATAAACCTTTGCCACATATTTTCCTGGAATATAGTTTTCTCGACCCGTTGTAAGGGAATGCACTCTCCACCAGCCTCCTTCACTGTGGGAAAGCAAGAGAAGGGATATTTTCAGATGTATTTTCAGAGTTTGTCATCATTTTGGAAATTAGTGAAGACATTCAGATTACCCTGCCACCTTCTGTGTGTGCTCCTGAAATTATGTATTCAGAAAGGAACTCAGTTTGGTTTCATTTAGACTAGTTCCATTTCTAAACCTACTTGAGAATTTAATTTGGACACAGAAATAAGCTACATTTGTTCCATTTAAACTACGCAAGTACTAAAATATTTTTCTGTAGTTGAAAGAAGAAGGGTAAATACTCAGTGGTTAAGCCATGCTGTGCTCTGCCTTCCCACAGCTAGATGTGTACTGGTGTCCAAGATATTCAGTTTACAGCTGAGTGTGTTGTGTCTGGACAGCCCTGTAACACCAGAGTGGAGGTTCCTGGGAAATGGAGCCTGTCTGCTTGGGAACAGGCTGTCAGTCCAACAGAACCTGGTTTGTGGTTTGCTCTTTCCCTTGTCTTCCATGAGTTGCAGACCAGACTCCAATAAAAAAGACCTTGTAGCTGAAGGCTGCAGACATATGTGTTTTCCCCCAATATATCTTAAGTTATTGCTGTGATTCTGAATGCTGGCTTTGGCTCTTGAATCCCTTCAGAAATACAGGGTACCAAGAATTTTCACAGGGATGCTGCAGAACTTTAGTCTCAGTGTGAGGATGTTGATGACTGATGGATTGTCTTCACCTTCACTTTAAGAGTTTGAATCCAAATAGTCGTGTCTTGTGTTTGAATACTGTTTTTGTGGATGTTCATATAAATGCTCCCAAAATAATCAGGCTCAGTAGATCAGGCTCTGAGTGTGAGCTGAGTTGAAATCACTTAGGTTAAATGTCATGAGTTATAGCTGCTGGGACCATGGTCCAGAATGTCTGTGCTGAGAAGTATCTACTGCTTGGAGCTGGAAATTTCAGGGCTGGCCCCAAAAGTTTTGGGTTTGGTTTTCCATATGAAATGAATTTATCTATAAGAATTTTAGGTTATTTTTGTCTTTTTTTCCCCCAGAACTCTCCTAGACAGAACCAAGAATTGCAATAAGAAAACAACTGAGAGACTCGTCATCTCACTCCCTCCAAACTTTAATATAACTAACCCTGAAAAATCCCTATGATGATTAAAAATCCCAAAGCAGCACATCTCTCCTGGGGCAGGAGCTAGAGAAATTATGTAGATCGGGGGGTAATCTTGGAGGACATTTGGTTTGACTACTGCCAGCTGAATGCAGTTGTTCATCTGGTAGTGAAAGGTGCCTGACCAGTGTGGAGAGTGAGAAACTGTGCCAGTGGTGCTTATCTAATTCTGCCAACACAGAGCAGTCACAAACATCTGTGAGGAGTTGCATTTCCTGTGGAGGTCGCATATGTCCTGTTCCTGGCAGGATTGGTGGGGCTGATTGCCAGTACGCATCATTACTTTGGTAGAAGGCTGAAAAGCTGCTGTTGTAAAAGCAGTACATGCTGCTGCTGATGCTGACTCCTCTGTGGTGACTCCTCACCACTTGTGCTCTGGTCATGCAATGCTACTCTTCTTTTTTACTGTATTTTATTTCTTCGAATGATTTGGGAGAAAGAATATACCTACAGCTTATGAGCAGGAAGAGGCTGCAGGCAAACAATTCCTACTGACATCAGCACGTACCCCAGCAGGGGAGAACAGGTCCTTCATCAGGACACTGTGGTTTGCATAGAGCGTTGGACTGTCTTGTCTTCTGTGAACAAGCTCATGATTCAAAAAAGGAAGAGGAAAGTTCCCATCAAGGCTTGCTTTGGCTCTTTTTTATCCATCAAGAGAAGCCCTTGATCACTGCACAACAAACATGTCAAAAACTTCTGCTGCAAAGGCCTGTTCTGGAAGTTGTTCCTGCAGTAGATTATGCTTTGCAGCACATGTATGCACATGATATGCCCCACATATAATTCCCATTAGTATGGGCATAGGCAGTTGTGTGGTGGTGTGAGGGCCTGTAGCTGATGGAAGCTGAGAGTGAGGTTTTAAGCTGGAATTTCCAAGCTAAAGCAGTAGTTGTACCATGCAATGTATGTTCTGCAAACTGCAGCAAGGTTTATACTGCTAGAAGCTAGCAGAGAAGAATCCCCCTGCTTTAGAGGAGCTTTCCATCAGCAGAAAATTTAGCTGGTGCTATTGTCTGAGTCTTGGGACCTTTAGGTTCAGGGGGGCAGGGAAAGCCTTTGTCAGCAGAACATAAGTGCAGCCGTTCTGCGTCAGACCAAAGGCCCACAAAGGCCTGGGTCTTGTACCGACAAAGGCCTTTGCAGGTCATGATGGCCTGGAGAAGAGTCTGAGAATTCATCAGTCATCCGTGATGCTTCTCTTGAGTACTTCTCTCCTCCAGGTATTTTACTATATTGTTGAGAATTTTTAAAAATTATTTTAGAAGTACTCCAATATTCCTCTGCTATTAATGTGTCTAGTCTCCCATTGAATCCTTCTACTCAATCAGCTGCAAAAATGAAACTTTTCATTTCATTTTGAGCAGTGCAAATAGTGGCTGTGGGGCCAAGTAACTTCCAGGAGGTCACTGTGTGCTGATACGAGTTGTGCACAGAAGAACATCAGGGCTGCTGGCTTCCATTTTTCTGGACTTGTGCTCTTTCTTGTGTCTGGCAATATTTGCACTATGCTTAAGGCCAGTCTGAACTAGTGCTCTTAAGCCTACTTCCTTCTGGAGCTCTTAAATTTTTTGAGTGGAACTGGCTGAGAAAACTGACTTCTTTTTTTTCCTCATTGAGAAAATGCAGAATCGATTAAAAAAAAAATACCTTCCCCTTTTTATTTTATTTTTCTTAGATTTGCCTTAAATCAGGATGAAATTCTAAGACTTAATCATAATGGAGTTATTAGATTAAAAAGGGTGAGACAGAAAATGACAGACACACTTGACATAAAGAAATTCAGAATGATTTTCCTTTTCTATGTGATTCAAACTATTTTGGCTCTTCCTGTTTTCCATTACATTTGAGGACTACTTTCTCATAATCATTTTTCAAAGCAGAATGGTTTTGAGTTTTATTTTAGAATAGAGTCTGAATTCAGTTTAAGAAACCTGAGAGAAATCTGTGGATTAAAGGACAAACTGTAATCCCAAATGGTTAAACTACATGGAAATTTAGACTATGGCTAAGCATCCTTCCTTGAAAATTCTGAACTCAGTTCATTTTGCTGAACTTCATCCAGTTTGCACCAGGTGCATAAAACAGAGCTTTGCTTCAATTGTAATAAAACCTAATTTAAAAAATAAATCTATCAACTTACTCTGATAGCACACGTAGCTTTTCCCCTACATGAAATATAGGTTGGCTTATGTCTGCTGAAGGATAGTCATAGAGAACAGCAAGGAAATCACTCTCCTGACCTGTGAAAGAAGAAAGAAAATGTCACTTAAAACAAAGGTAGAGTTCTGAGACAGAAATGGATTTTTCATTAAGTATGATAGATTTTATGTAGTAGGTCAAATGGGAAAAAAAATCTCTGAAATGTCACTTAATAAACATAAGGAGCTAAAGAAGAACCTATAGATTTATAAGAGGAATGTGAAGATACTAGAAATGAAAAAAGTCATGTGGTTGATTGTGAGCAACTAAATTTAGACCACTTCTTCTAGTAATTACCATATTTAAAGGACATACTCAGTTTGAAACGAAAAAATTAGTAAGTATTTTTAGTATTAGGAAGTAACCCAGTTTGATTAATGCTACTGTCTCTAATTGCCTCCAGCTACAGTTTTGTAGCATTATATTTAAGAAGAGGAAGATGCATGTTGAATTGTTTCATAATTTAACACCACTGATACTTTTCAATGGTATGAAATTAGTTTAGATCAAGGTCAATGAGATTATGGCCGTTATTGCCCATTTCCATTACTTTTTAAAGGACCTTGATGATCAACCACTGCACTTTGTTCTCACCACTGCATAGAGACTGTACTAGAGCTTCAATGAAAGAAAAGAGGGACATGAGTGTTTAAGTTTAAACCATTGTACAATGGCAATTTGAAGAGCTGAGGTCAGCAAAGAGATGAGAAGACCTTTTACATCAGCTGGGATGACTCTGGGTCTTGCACCCTGTGTAGGACATGTGCTGGATCTCCTCGTTTTCTGCTGGATGAAGCACTTTACACAAGACTGGGACTATCACACATGAAATGCTCCTCATCCTGCTGGAGTCTGTGGGGCCCAGTAAGTGCTGACAGCTGGGAGATTCAGAAATGCGTCACGCTGGGTGTTTTGAGCTCTTTGTCACAAGTGCTGGCAGGAGGGATTGTGCTATAAACTGCCTGTGTTTCTCCTGGAAGCAGTTCCTTCCCTCTGCACATCTCAGTACCCTCCAAGGGCTCACAGGGAGACAGAGCTTCCCTCTGCTTCCACCAGGATCAGCACCCTGATCCTTAGGAACAACATCTAGCAGTACATTTGCAGAGGTGGTTTGATCTCCATACTTCCACTCTGTGCAGCCCAACATGTGCAAAAATGGGTGTGAATTCAGTGTAGGAAAGAAAGAAATTAGAGAAGCACTTCTGTATCTTGTTAGTTTTTTTCTCATTTATTATGGATTCATTGCCAACTTCTCTTTGAGGAAGACAGCTTTTGAGGGAAACCTAGGTGCCACATCCTGAATGAATGCTCTGTGTTTTTGGCATGTGTGCCTCAGGGCCTCAGAAACAACTCACAGAGATAATGATAAAAGACTGAAGGAAACATGAAGAAAAGAAACACAGCAGGTTACCCAGAGAAGTTGTGGATGCCCCATCACTGGAAATGTTCAAAGACATGTTGAATGGGGACTGAGCAACTTGATCTAGTGGATGGCATCCCTGCCCATGGCAGTGAGAATGGAATTAGATGATCTTTAAGATCCCTTCCAACCTAAACCATTCTATGATTATTTTGAAAGTGTGTTTAGTATTAGTATTGCCATGGTTTTCTTGGTTGATCAATGTCACTGAATTAAAGAAGATTAGTCCAGTACAGCCAGCCACTGTGATTTGTCTAATACAACTTATTATACACTTGGTTCAACCCTACTGAAGAAATTCTGTGCTAAGCCTTTGATGGCTTCCTTGTTTTGCACAGAAAATCTAGTAACACCTTCCTGTCAGTGAAACTACTTAGTACCTGGGGCTAATAACACCTAAACATTGACACTGAGTCTTTTGACAAAACAATCTTTACCCAGGACTATAAGAAATACAGGCCAGAAGGTGCATTTTAAGAACTGCAAAATGAGGATAAAGTGCCATCACTTAATTTCTCATTGCAGATTGTAATAAAACATGTGATACTACATGGAATATAACTATTTTTAGCTTAAGGACAATACATTTACCAATGCTTTTAAAAAAAATTATGCTGTTTATTTATAAATATTCTGCTTCCATAGTGAAAGAGTGGAAAACGAGTGTTTTTCTGCTCTCCTTCCGTGCGTACTGGTTATTTGCATTTCGTTACGCACTGTGGGGTAGGTGACTTTTTCTCTACTCTAGCAAGACCTGTTACTTTGCTTACACTTTCATATTTATATTAATTTTTGTTTCAATTTTCCATATCAATTTGTAGTTCTAAAAAGGAAGAAATTTATCAGAGTGTTATCTGCCACATCCATGCAAATGTTACCTCTTAAACTATGTGCAATTATATTAAAGTGTAAGGAAAGGACTGTACCCCTTCCTTCTTCACTTCGATTGGTATTTAAGTCAAACCTCACTGGGTTTTTTGGTCATGCAAAACACCCCACCACACTCTACAACATTTCACAGAACCCATACTAGCTCCTTACAAACACAAAAGCCTGGAAACAGGAACTAAACAAATTACACGCTTTCTCCACACCTAAATTTCACAGTGATCTAATAGATTTGATCTGATGATCTCCCCACACTTTCAAGATGTAAAAGAAAAACGATTTGCCTGAGTTTATCTAACACAAGCTCTCCTCCGCAGTGCGAGTGTAGGTTACATCTGAAATGGAACAACTCAAAAGTTAGAGTGGAAAGATCGAAGCACAATCATTTCCACTGCATCAGGTGTTAATTCTGGGTGGTTTTTTTAGGAGTAGGAAATGAATGTGAAATACGTGCTAATTTTAGATGTCTTCACACCTGCATGTCTTGCAAAGTGTGAGACTGAATATGGTATCCTTCAAATTATTAATTGGGAATGGACTGTGAAGCATTATTAGAGAGTAAGAAGAGCATAGGCAGAGCATCCATATCAGGTTCATCACCCTCAAAAACCTGCTGTGCTGTGCACTGACGTGGTCCATGTCTGGAGTGGGAGTGAGCTGTTTGGAGTTCAGCTCCATGCATCATCCAGGTTTACTGTCCAGCAGAAATACTATGATTTATGACATGGTGTGTACCGGGGGGTGGAAGGAGGGAACTCGTACATGTGGGAAACTCTTTGTGCAGCACCACAAGGTGTGGCTGCAGAGTCACACTTTGGTACCAAAGCCAGATCTAAACCAGCCAGCTTGGGAACTGAGAGTTATGCAGGTGCAGCCCAAAAGGATTAACCTTTGATTCAGGGTCTCAAAGGAGGACGGAGAGGGGCTCACAACCCCTGATGGCCCCTTGCTGCTCTGGTTACTCCGTCATCAGTCCCTGGGTTGTGCCAGGGATGCCTGTACAGTGTGCTGTCACATGGGTTGCAGGTATCTTTGGGGTCCAAATGCCTCCTGAAGGAAATGCAGCTTATATACTCTTCCCTTTCTCAGGACCAAGACTGGCACATTGGTGGTGAGGAAAGTACAAGGTTTTGCTTTCAGTGCAGCTTTCAGGCAGCACAAGGGACTCATAGGGGTCTGATGAACACATTCACACTGCAAATGAAGTCTGCAGGCTCCAGTTAACTATTTTCTTCCCCCTTTTTGTTGGACACTTTTTGCTTTCATTCTTTCCCTCCTGTTTCGATCCTTCATTTTATTCAGTCTCACTGAAATGAGCCAGTGTTAAACCTACTTCTCCTAGTAACTATTTCAACTATTGAAAGTCCATGGATTGGATCCTCCACCTCAGTTAAATCAAGTCTGTTCCCGGTCTGGTGGAAATCTTCTATGTTTTGTGACGTGGAGTTTGATCTGCTCAGGAAGGCAAACACATACAAACTCACTGGATTAACCCCAACACACACTTTAGTACCAGGTTCATTTTTAGAAGTCTTTTTTCATTGGATTTGGATGACAGTACTGATGTTTGTGTTCCCAACTTTCATTAGCAACATCTGAGCCATCATGAAAGATGCTGGTCTGATCCAGACTAAGAGATGGATAGATACCAAGAATTATGCAGACTGATAAATTCTAGAATCATAGAACAGTTTGAGTTGAAAGGGACTTTTACAGGTCATGTAGTCCAACCCTCTTAAATAAGCAGGGACATCTTCAACTGGATAAATTTGCTCAGAGCCCCGACCAACTTGACCTTGAAAGTTCCTAGAGATGGGGCATCTGCCACCTCTCTGGGCAACCTAGTCTAGTGTTGCACCACCCCCATTGTAAAAAATTTCTTCCTTATATCTAGTCTAAATCTACCCTATCTTAGTTTAAAACCATTATCCTTTGTTGTATCACAACAAGCCCTGCTAAAAAGTCCATCCTCATCTTTCTTATAAGCCCTCTTTAATTATTGAGAACTGCAACAAGGTCTTCCTGGAGCCTTCTCCAGATTGAATAACCACAACTCTCTCAACCTTTCCTCACAGGAGAAGTGTTCCATCACTCTGATGGTTTTTGTGGCAAAACCCCTGCCTTTGGATGTTTAAAGATAGGTATCTGTCAGCTGTGAGATTGTCTGAGGCATCCCTACAGCCTTGGAAGGTGCCACTGCAGCTACAGCAGACTCGTTCTCCCCCCAGGCTGGTAGCAGGAGGTCAGGCAGAATTAACTATGCACCTTTCTAGATGTGCTAGACATGTAAGAGAGAGCAAGTAGATTGAGTCCTGAATTCCTAAACAGATATTTTCCCCTTGTAATGGCTGTGCTATCAATGTTTGCTGAGTTATCTTTTAGGGTTATGTTCTATTTCCATCACAGGAAGGGTTGCAGTTGTTTTTAGCTCTGCTAAATCCTGACTTTTAGCATATGCAGGACCAGTAAAAACTTGGTCACAGCCATGGCATACTCATCAGCAAGGTCCTGCTCTGAGTGAGTACATGTCTCTGTTTTGGTGTTTATATGTGGTATTTGTGTCAGCAGTTGTTGGAAATATCAGCATAAGGCACTCTTCAGAAGAAAAAAAAAAATTAGCAATATGCTGAGTAGTATTTGGTCTCTGCTATGTCAGGACCTAGGGCTGCAAGGCTGCCCATCTCAGTGAGTTCCTAATCATATGAAGAGCAGAGCTGGGTTTCCTTGCAGCAAAAATGAAACCAGACTGATTCCCTATCCTTATAATAATGAGTAGCCCAAATTTTGATTAATGTCTCCCCCTCTTAAAAAAAAAAAAAA
The DNA here is from genome assembly GCA_013398955.1 of Callaeas wilsoni. Taxonomy (NCBI): domain Eukaryota; kingdom Metazoa; phylum Chordata; class Aves; order Passeriformes; family Callaeidae; genus Callaeas; species Callaeas wilsoni. Next base: position 163,982 of record VWPU01002214.1, read on the forward strand.
AAAAAACAAAAACAAAAAAAAACCACAAAAACACTTTAAAAACCCCACCCCAAACCCATGGAAAAAAAACAAAACTGCTTTCTCTTCTTCACCTTTGGGAAGTGATTTATTGCAGCTCTTGTGCCAGCTACCTGCATTACTGCCCCATGAGGGCTGAGGCTGTACTGACTCTCCACCCACTCACTCACTGTTTGTAGTAGCTGATCACCAAATCCCTCTTCCTTTCCCCCTCCGATGCATGACCTCTACCTACAAAGGTGGCAGGGAGGGATTTGCAACCTGATTTATTCACGTGTGCATGCAGAGGGCAGATGTGCTATATTCTGCTTTGGCAGCTTGCCCCGTGAAACTTGCATTCCTCTATAGCCTTTATGGATAAACCTGGTGACAGGTTGGCAGTGTGCTACTTTTAGTGCAATTATCTGACAGTGGACAGGCATGAGGTTCAATGCAATACATCATTAAAACTTTTAACCTTAAATGAAAGAACCCCAAATTTCAAGAATAAATTTGTAGAAAATATCGCATGCAATTATGACAAAGCACAGCATTCCTGGTTTCTGAAGTAGCATTTCAGTGCTTTCTGATTTGGAAGGAACGTCTTTCAAGGAGCACCAGCAAATAATATGTTTAACATTTGGAGTTTTTAATTAAAGTGCTTCTTGGAAAATGAGCCAGAATGTAGCTAAATATAAGCACTGTCTGGTGCCCTCCTTCTCCCACAGCAGTCATGCACTTGCCTGCTCTTGTCAGGCGGGTGAAGAAAGACACATGGCCGCGTCTATCATATATCGTGAACATCTTTTTCTCTTGAAAGGAATGAAATGAGTGCTTACCCATTTGGCTCGGCATGTTTGTTTCCTCAGATGCTCTTGGAGTTTTCACAGTATTTCCCATTGTGCTCACTAATTCCGTCAAAGTTCTTCGGAGCTAAATCAAAACAGACATCGAAATTTAACATCACAATAACACCTGCTGTGCCAGCAGATGAGAAATGGCTTGGTTTGGGCGTCTCCAATTTCATACAGTTTTGCTTTTGAAAACTCTTGTGTCAAATTCATGCAAGAGTTTTACATACTCGCTAAACTCTCACCACTTTGGTGCTTTTATCAGGGGAATAGCAGAAAACCACAGCTAGGGAAGTCGCTCAGAAGAACATGATGTAGTAAAAGTTTCCATTACCAGTACCTCAGCACAATAGGAAGTAACAGCAGAGCTGTGCCCATATGGGCATTTCATATACAAAATGTTTTTTCAGCATTTGGGGTTCTGAGGCTACAAAGGATCTAATTAGACTGATGTTCCTATTTTTTCAGCACTGTATGTATATTACGTTGGTTTACAACTGAACACAAAGAACATAGCTTGGTAGCTTTCTTCTGATGCAATTTTGCCCTCAGCAAATGTGGGCAATTTTTTTTTTAAGTAACACCTTGCCTAAAAAATGTTTGATCTCAAATGAGTTCCCCTGCATAAAGCCAGCAGTGCAAATTCTTCAAATACTTGTCTTAAGAAGATTTGGTGGATGTACAAGAAACAGAATCAGACAATTGTGGAACTAAGTACTGTGACAGGAACAGTTCCTTCTCATAGCTTCTCAGCAGCCATCCTAATTCTCCCTGAGAGAGGACAGAGGGAAAAACATTTTGAATGTAGAAGGTGTATCATGCTATGGTATATTTTCAGAGGCAGAGGACAATAAGCTATATCTATTTAAAAACTGTACATTAAAGCAAAATAAAACCACCAGCTGATGGGTAATTATTTTTTAAAAATTTATTTCTGTCCGTTGCCCTGTGAAAAAGATAACGGGAGCTCTAGCAGCATCGTGTGAGTAAATATGCGTCTTGTGGCCTTTTCTAGCTTAAGTATTTCAAAGATGATTACTGACTTTGGTGTGCTGCTCTTCACTTACACAGGATAGAGCCTGGTGGGGTCAGCTGGAGAGGTGTCCAACCTGAGGAGCAGAACTGCTGACATCAGCAAGACTTTATTGCTAATTGTCTTTTAGAATAAGATTGGCAGAATTTCAGTATATTGATTAATACCATAAATTTTTAACGTCTTACAGACAGTTTAGGAAGACATCCTACAGAATAAAATGCCATTCAAAGGAAAGAAAATTTGTCCCTTATTAAATGCAAGGAGCTCAGTGCTAGAACAGATGGTAGTGCACAGTTTGACTCCACCTCATCTACTTTCCAAGCTTCTTAGTGCTTGTTCCCAAAGGCTCTTTGCTAGAATTCTCTATTTCACTGACCAAATGACGCATTACCCCTTCGCTTTATGCACTCAGAACTGGCTTGTGGCACATCTGGAGGGTGCAGCTGTTCCAGTGTCTTTCTGACAAGCATCTGAAACCTACTTTTACAAGAACAAAAATGTGTTTCATTGCCTGATAGGAGAAAACTAGAAGCTGAATAAAACAGCACCTTTAAATTTAAATAAACTGCTTGGGTATTCATGTTTTAAAAAATGGTCTCTTGATAGAAAACAACAACAAAAAAATCTTCATATAAATGCACCTGAATTTCGAAAACTGAAATCAGAATTCACTTTGTCAGGCACTGTCTGCTTGCAAGATCATAATTTTCTGATCTAATTATATGAATATTTTTCTGCAAGACCCAATTATAATTTATTGAACATTTTTCTTACTTGTTTTCTATCAAAGGTAAGAGGTAAACCCATAGGAGTAGTGCAGCCAGTACTTTGTCTACAGATATAGATGTTCCTGGCTCATCTTCAAATTAACAAGAAAAATTTCCTGGGCACAGGAACAGAGAGCTCAACAGCACTGAAAAAGTCATCCAGGAGCGTGAGATAAATACCTGTACTGATAACCTCTGCTGAGCTCTGTGCTGGTAGATGCATTTTGCAGTAAGTTAAAAGGACAGCTCAAATCTTGCTCAGTGTGTAGAATCTAAGCTGCAGTTACCAAAAATGTTGTGCAATTCTGGATAGATAGCAAGAATGACAGCATAAACATCTTATGCTGATCTATAATTTTGACACGTGTGATTGATATTTAGATGAGAATTGCTTGACTTTTTCGTCCCAAAAGTCTGAAAAAAAATAACAATAAGACTCCTACCTCTAAGTACCACTTCATGCTGGGTTTTGTTATTGAGGGCTGGAAGAGCAAGTCATCCTACAATTGTCAGGCTTGTGACCAAGGGCCGTTTTCCTATTCCTAATTTTGAGTATGTCTGAGACACTTTGGAAAGTGATATGTAGTATTTGTGCACGATGGAAAGACTTCTGAAAATTTTGCTTCAGGCTTTCAATCTTTCTAAAGGCACAGCACATTTCACCAAGGCACTTACATTTATCTAGATGGTTTTTCAGGCTCTAAACTCTAAATGCTGCTTTAGAAATACCTGACGTGTTTCTGCAGGGTTGCTTATACTTCATTTGCAATTAAACCACTCTCTAGTCTAGAGGGATTAAATGCCGGAGAACAGGCAAGTTCCTACTTTGTATTTTTTCAGAGCACATCCAAAACAGGCCTGGTTCCCTTCTGCCATACCAGGCATCGTTGCTCTTGAAGGACTTCTGAAGTCATCAGGACAGAGCATGCAGCTCCGTGCTGCTGCCTTAGATGTGGAAGAATCTGACTTGTGGAAAATGCAAACGTTATAAAGTACTTTCAGTAAGAATGAAGAGCAATGATGTCTTGGGCTTTGCCGTCACTAACGTGGCAGTTTGCTGAGTCTCGTATTTTCCATGCTCTTTTACTGTCACTACCATAAAGTCATGAAAGGGACAGAGAGTTCAAGATGTTCTCCAGACTCACAGCAGAAGTGCTCAGTAAAAATAAAAAAATGAAAAGCTCTAACCCTTGCTGTTAATTCACTTAACCAAAGTGACTAAAAGGAAAATGAGACATCAGACTAGGTTTTACTACTAAGGCCATTTGTCATTATGCACACGGTGTCCTGAACAAGTGTGCTTGAGATTGCTCAAAAAATTGAGTAAACGTTCCTATAGTCCAGTCAAAGGTGGTGGAGGGAATGTTCTGAGGTACGAATCAACCTGCAGATGTTGAAAATGGCATGAAAATGGAAGGAATTGAAAGTTTTGTTTGAAATAGGGCGGGCAAAAGTTGTTTCTACTTGTTTGCTGGCAATGGCATATCACTGTTTCTAGAGTAAGAGTGTACGAATTAGAGTTGTATTTCTAAAAAATGGTGTGCCTTACTCTCAAGTGAATGACAGAACTTGATGGCTTAAGTGGCTTGTGTTTGTGTTATTGTCAGCACAATACAAATCCATTCCATCACCGTGTGATAAATTCTAGTGTGGTTTTCTGAAATTTTGAGATGCTCTGCAAAACTAGACTTACTGGAAGCTTTAACGATCTTGTGAATCAATTTTTTTCATTGAAATCAGTAGAAGAACAGCAACAGTTTTATTGACGATAATCTTCTGAAATAGCAAATTTGCTCCAGGCACTGCATCTCGCTTGACCTGATTGAATCATAGAATAATTTGGGTTGGAAGGCACCTTTAACGGCCACCTAGTCCAACCCTCCCTCCATGGACAGGGACATTTGCAATTAGATCAGGTTGTTCAGAGCCCTGTCCAACCTGGCTTTGAATGTTTCCAAGGATGAGGAATCTAACACCTCTCTGGGCAACCTGTGTTTCACCTCCCTCATTGTAAAAAATGTGTTCCTTATATCCAAACTTGATGACAGAGTTTGGGATACAAGTAGAAATGCCATCCTTCCATCACAGAAGCAGATAATTATGCCAGGTCCAAAGAAAATGATTCCCTGAGGGCGATGTAGGAAGAACTAAAGAGAAATGATAGACTCTCAACTCAGTGTGTCTCATCTACCCCGAGCCCTGTGTGGAGTGCAGCTGCTGTTCAGCTCAGAGGAACCGCTGGGCTGCTGGGAACCAGAATCTACCTGCAGCTCTCCTGCTCAGCAGCCACCTCCTCAGGCTTGCGTGAAAATTTGGTTTTAACTATTAAGATCGCATTTGCAGTGTTCCAAGCATTGGTCCTTCCTCCTCTCCCCTTTCCACTCATGCACATGGTGCCCAAGGAAAGGTGTCCCCTGCAGCCAAGGCTGTTTGCACAGCTTAGTAGGGCTTAGGGATCTTTGCTGCCGAAAGGATGGTGAGGAAACACCTACAGTCCCAGTCCTGCTTTGTGTCCTATTTATCGGAACTCTCAGCAGATACAAATTCTTCACCTGTCAAGACCAGAATCCCACTGACCTACATTGTGTGACCCCAAAACCTGTGGTACAATTTTTCCCTTCCCTTCCTGTGTGCAGCACATGTAGCAATAACTTCCTCTTGCAGAATTTGTTTTCTGACAAAACGTGCTTCTACAGCAGTTAAGTAGCATGGAACACATGAAATTCTGCTACTCGGTGAGAACTTTTTCAAAGTTATATTTAATATAATTGAGAATTAGTAAACATAAAGAAATTAAAATAGTAAGAGGAATAAAAAGATAAAATAAGCACGTGAGTAAAGCCCTCCTACAAGGAATACCGTAGACTAGTAAAATTAGAACATTTATCATTCCTGAGATGCTATATCCTATTTTATTTTTGTTTTGTGATATTCACATCTCTACTGCCAAGGTCTTACAATTTAATTCTCAATAAAGTTCACAGGTAATGTCTGACTCTCATTAAGCTTGAAAATGAGAGCACTGGCATCCTGTTATTTTTCATGTAGGGAAAGAAAAAGCAAAACAGCTTAGATTTCAGAAGCTGTATTTTTTTTTTTAAATTTCCCTTAATTTATCATTAATCAAAATTAAAATCATTTCAGCTTTGAGGCAGTTGTACCTTTGCACTTAGAAAGAATAGCATAATACTCTCATCAAAGTAATTCATAGACACATGCAAACATGAAACAACACAGAAATACCACACTATCCACACTTCTAACACTTTGAATAAAAAGCCCAGTAATCTGTGGGCTCATATTTTGGTTACAGTGAAATGCAGTTTGCCTCAGCATAAGGTCCTAAGCATCTATCTTACTCTGAGGTTTCAGTAGAAATACTCCTTGTCCTGTCTATCTTTAGTACCACTCCTTATGAAAAGGATCAAGGCAGGCTCTTCTATTTCTGCCTTTAGTGGTACTTGAAATCCACAGTCTGAATACTGTCATTGTTAATGAAATAGAACACCCTTGTATATAAATAAAATTGAAACATTTGGTCTTGTACGCAGATAATGTAAAATATATCACAGCAGCGATTACCTTTAAATGCTAGGCATGGCATTCCAGGTTGCAGTATTTCTGAAAAAAGCCGTAGTCATAGTACTGCTCTCATGCTGCCAGCAAGGTTTAGCTGATCAAGTCGAGGAGCAGCCGGTCGAATGAGTGTGTTGTGAAGTTCACGCTGTCATGTAGAGCAGCATTTGCCAAACAGGCCACATACTTCCTCTCTGAGAAATAAGGAAGGCTCAAAGTGTTTGCAACAGATGAGGTTCCTGTTGCAAGTCACTACTGAAGGCACATTTTATCTATGGGCTGAGAAAAACGGGGAGGTTTTCAATGTATTGCATCAGGGCTGGTTTTAGCAGATATAAAAAAAATGAGGAAAATAACCCGGTTTACATTATTTACATAAAAAGAGTTTATTTTTTTTTCCTTCTTCTTCCAAATTTATTTATCCAGTAATGCTCATTCCCCAACTGTTTTCTTTTATGCAGTTTTGCTATTTTTTTCTGACAGACAGGAAGAGGCATAAAACATTGTTTTCACTCTTATTGAGTCTGAATAGGAATGCAGCCTTTGCTTTATGCTTCACTCTGTACCCCAAAATACCTCTGTCTGCAAATAATTGAAGCTTAAGATCAGCAATGAAGAAATATGAATTGAAAGCCTGTCTGTGAAGCCCATTTTCACACTAGTTGTAAAAAATACAGAAGCCTCAGGACCTTCCTCATCTCAGTGTTTGAGATGGAAGAACCAAGATACTGGCCTGTTAAATAACCTGACTAGAGGCACTGAAGAATATTGTACTGTGGATATGAATATAGAAGTCAAAGGGATTTATTAAGGTTTGCCCTTTGCTTTTATAATCCAGATGTGATCTAAAAAAGTCACATCCCTAACATTGTATAGGAAAATATAAAAAAAACCATGACAAACCCAAAGAAAACAAAATAACCCAACAAGCCCAAGCAGATTTCCTACTTCACACCAGAGTAGCTCCAAGTAGGTGCTTATGCTGGAGCAGTTGTGCAACTGTTATTGAAACCAGGAAACACTGTTCAAATCCCCAAAGCTGTGCCAAAATTGGTAATTTGGTCATTTCAGGAGATTATTCTTTCTCTTTGATGGGCTGTACTAGCAGTCCTCAGTTTGAAGGGACAGGAAAGCACTAGGGAGCTTGATAAGCTAATCAGTCTATAGCACAGCTCCATGGTTACCCTGGGCAGTTATATTTTGATTGTTTAGGACCTTCTTGCTTTCTTCAAATCACAAGGATGTGATATGCATGTCCCTTAATGGCATTCACCAAATTGATGAACAGCGTCTCTGGAATTACTAAAATATCATGGGTTAAGGGATGTCCACATATGGGAATGGGAGAGGCAGAGCCTTTTCCCAATCCTTCTCACCACCCTCTGCCTTAGGCTGCCTCTGCTGGTCTTTGTGCCTATACAAGATGAAAGGTTACATCCTAAGATGCACTCGGCAATGGGGCAGGCCTCAGACTGAGCAGGAAAGATTGGTCACACTAAAGCAGAAGTTGGACTTGCTTGATAGAACATGATCTGCTGGAAACACAGTAAATCTCAGACACAGTTTGTACCATGCTTGTAGAAGAGCAGATGAGTTTGCAGTGGAGGGAGGTAAATAGAATTCTCCATACCCATGTAATTTCTGCCTGTTGCTGGTGGCTGTCTGCTCTTGTGCAATGATGAGAGCTAGTTTACCCTTTCAGTGCATTTGGCTAATACCTTGTTTCAAACAGGATAATTGATAAGGTAGTGTTTACATCTAAATGGAAAAAAGTGCTTTTGTGAAGTAAGTGGGGCTTTATATGTCATCTTGGAAGTATTAATATCCTGTTATTCAAGTCACTAACCTGACACAGGCACTCTGTGAGTCACTTGTGAGAGGAACATTGTCCTTGCAGGGCTGCCTCTGATGTCAGCAAAGAGGGGTTTGCAAAGGCTGATATAGGAAAAAGAAATCTTCCTTCTTCAACAAGTTTTTTTTTTATATAAGAGAGAGAACTCTTGCCTTCCCCCCCATTTTTATATGGAAATTAGAGTCTAGTAGACAATTACGGAGGGAAAAAGTTTCTATCTCAGTCTCCCTTTCCATTGCCGGACTGACCTGCCAACTCCCTGTTACACTCTCTGTGCTGGTGTTCGCCAGGTGTCTGCCAAATGTCTTCTTAGCTGTGACAGAGACTCCCTGAACTGGTCCCGGAGCTTTCTACTTCTCCAGGCTCTCGAAGCCAGACTTCATGAAAGCCTGGAAAAACGACATTAGTGTCATCACAGAGCCCTGCAACATTGGTGTCTTGTAAGCACTTGTCACTATGCGGAATTGGATGTCTAAGGAAAAACAGCGAAAGACACTGGAAAACAATCCTGCAAGAAAGAAGCAAATAGGCTCCAAATTGAAAACAACTTCTGAAAATATTTTAAATCCAGTCTGTTAAAGAATAATCTCCTAAACTCATTGGGAAAGTGAGTCAGTGGTCGCTTACTTGCAGCTTGCTTATTTTTGCAGGGAGAAAAAACAGGATTTAAACAGTATCTTTAATCTGGCATTAACTGAAACCAAAGACACCATCAAACAGAAATAAGGTGCTGTTGTCTGTCCATGGAGTGATTATCTTTAGGCACAAACTGCCAAGGAGAAGGCTGCAGTATCCGTTTCTCTGTGTCTCTGAGCCCAGCTTAAATGCTTCATGCAAGATCAGGCTTTAGTCAAACACAAGCCATGTTTTAAGTGATAGGAAGCACTTGAGCTCAGCAGTCAGGAAATGGAAGAGCCCTGGCTATCCCGGAGGTCAAACCAGATGGTCTGACAGATACTTCTGGCTGGGAACTGTGCGCATCTGAGCCTGGAGAGTGCCTATTTTTAACAAATAAAATATTGCTGTACAGCTGGCTCTTTTGGGAAAGTAGAATTCTCAGGACATTTCCTTGGTCTCACTGTTTGCATTAGATGTCTTTTGATCTCATTTTTGGGTGGCGTTACTGTAACCGCTGTTTGCATTGTCTGTAGCATGGTTCAGGGCAGACAGAAAGCCTGCTTTGGTTGCAGCCATCAGAGAAACCGCATTCACTTGCAGGGAGCGCGTGTGTTGAGGAGACAAATGTGGCTCAAGAAAGAATTTCATTTTCAAGTCCGTTTGGAAAAAAACAAGAGGTCATGATGTGAGGAGAGGAAGCTGAGTTTGGGTTTGCAGAGTGTGGGTGATAAAATCTAGTTTCAGTGAAGTTTCTAATCATTAGATGTGTTCTGAATAATTTTTGAAAAATTTTGCAGAAGTGAGCTTCCAAACTAAATGAAGAATCAAAAGATATTCAGCACTGCGGCTTATATGGCAATTGTCTTTTCCATATATGTTGTGAGACAGAGGTACAGAGTACAGTGATAGTACTGTGGTGGGTTGACTCTAGCTGGACACTCGCTGCCCACTAAACCTGCTCTGTTACTGCCCTCTTCAGCTGGCAGGGAAGAGAAAATATAATGAAATTCTCGTGGCTCATGATAATTAAATGGAGAGATCACCCACTGGTTACCATCACAGACAAAACAGGGAAATTAAACTATTTTAATTTGTTTAATTTATTACCAATTAAACAAAGCAGGATAATGAGAAGTAAAGCATGATTATGACCCTCTGAGATTTTCCGCTCTCACTCTTCCACACAGCACTGCAACAACACTATCATATCATCAGAACAGCAGCAAGAGCTTGTGGAAGAAAAATTTAGATGGCCAGGATAGCACCAGTGAAAGTCTGTTGAGCTTTGATGTTCCAAAAGAGAAGACTGCAAGAAGAACCAGCCCCAGCTCAGCTGGTCATAGCCTGATATCAGAGTGAGAATTCACCTTCACATAATACTGGTTCATCAGCTTCTCACCATTGTGACCTGCAACATTTCCTGGTATCTGAATTTCTACTGTGTAGCTGAACCTCTAATACTGAAAAGAGAAATTAATAAATGCTGGCAATGTTCCTAGTCCCTGAGCTAAATAGTACTGAAGGCTTTGACTCCCATTTTCAATGCCATCACTTGTTGCAGTAGGTGCTATTGCTCAACATTGTAAAGTTCCTCCTATTCCTATGAATTTTGGAGAGCAGTGTGACAATGCTGTTGTGGATTGTGTAACACAGCTGCAACTGTTGCTTCTTAGCAGTTCAGTACTTTTGTCTGAACACTTTTGTCTGGGTCGCTGTCAAAAATGTCATTGGAACTTCCTCTGTCTTCCTCTTCCCCCTTGTTGTGGGTCCATCTGTTAGGATAGCTAAAACAAGAAGTGTGTGTGGCTTCAGTTCCCTGTAAATCCCTTCTAAATGATGCTGAGATAGGAAATTCCCAGTGGTGACAAGGTGGGTAATGACTACAATTTTTTGTATATGTCTTTTTTTTAGATGTTCGCTTTCAAAAAACAGCTCTGCAGGAATATCTGAAGATTTCACTTGTTAGTTTCAAAAGTGAATTTTTTAGCTCTTGTGTTCATAGGTACAGGAGAATTCCTGGAGAATGAAAAACCAGAGGACTAACAAAAAGAACATAGTGTTTGTTATTCTTGAGCTGATCTCATGATTTTTGGTTTTCTGATTCATGATTCTGTCATGTTGATGGTAATATGGGTGTCGTGTTATGGAAATAAACAAACCCTCCAATATTTCTGCTTCTGCCTAAATGGTCCTATTTTTTGAAGCACACAAGTCCTCCATTACTGGTTGCTGGGACTAATCATGAAAATAAATTATAGTTTTATAGGAAAAGAAGGAAATGCTGAGTGTAGCTCTGTTATTCTCTGTGTCCTGAGCCTGTCTCTAATGTGGATTCAGTGTTTAGGGAAGATTTCTGTTTCGTGTGAAAACTGCAGGCTCAAAAAAGAAATAAAATTAGTTCTGGGCAATGCCAGCTTCTCTTCTCACTTATTTGTTCCTGAAGGGGTTTTCTTTAGCAATAATGAAGAAACAGTGACCCTGAATTTTGATGTGAATTTGAAAAGCAGAGAACTGGTACAGTTTTGCTTGCATAACTTCTGCCCTAAGAGGAGCCATGTTTCTAAAGCCTGGAACATACTTTGGATGCACCTGTCAAGGAAACATAATGGTATTGTTTGCAAACACTCTTTGAATGATGTCTCGTGTTTCTATCACCTGCTTCCAGTCCTAGTAAAACTTAAATATTATGAAAAGTAGTAGATACCACACCTCTTGCAAACCCCAAATATTTGGTCTCTTTCAAATCCCAAAAGCAAGACTTGCTTCCTGAATATGGGTGTTACCAAAAAAAGCAAACTGAGGAAGTGGCCATTAACGTGGAAAATGGAAGAAAAAGTACAGAATAAAGAGCACATAAACCTGTTGTAACCACTCACAGAAAGAAAATATCCGCAGCCAGAGTAAGACTCCATCAAGCTCTCCTCCCCTCAGAAATGTATTTGCAGAAGTTTGGGGGTTTTCTTTTACTCATCGAGCTTTGACCGGATCTACTGCTAGCCCATTCACATCTCGTGCTGTGACATGAAGATTTGCCTGCCCAGGCTTTTAGTTCTGACCCTGCAGTAGAGAACTTGTGGGAAACTTCTGTCCAGAACCTTTTTCAGTCTTTGTTTTACTCAGTACGTGACCTCAGTGCAATCTTTCAGGTTGTAGATATCTGAGACAGGGAAACTTTGCACAGCTTTTAAAATCTCTGGGAGGAAACGTTCAAAATCAAGCACACACAAGGATGTTTTGCTTGGTCCCAGTGAATTTTTGGATTCCATATATCATCTGATTTCAGTACTCTTTCCCTACCAAACTTGGCCTTGTAATAGGGCGACTTGAGAATTTCTACGGAAACTGACACTTTCAAAATTTGTGAAACTTTTGAAGTTTGGGAAATTGAAGCCCTTTAATTTTTGATGATTTTGTTTTGCTTTGTTTTAAATGAATGCCATTTGGAGATACTGGATACTTGATAAAGCATGCTGAGCATGTTCAGATCTGATGTGGAAGAGCACATTTGCCAGATTAGTGGGTAAATATTGTGCAATCCTGGATTTAATTTTTCTGCTATATTGAGAGGGCTGATGATTCCTTACTCCACATGAAATGCAAGGAAGCTGTTCTTCTGAGGGAAGCTGACATGGTGTGTTATCCCTTTTCAAGTCTCACTCGTGGTAGCTCTGATGAACAGGCTCTTCCAAAGGCCAGGTTAAAATACATGGTTCTCACTCCGTGTGCTGGGAACCCACCCACAGACAAGAAGCTCTCATCAAAGATATTTTTCTTTCTCTCTCATGACCAGCTGAGTCAGTGCACCTAGTCAGCAGCTGGCAAATGTCATGCCTTACAAACACAAAATAGGCCACTGCAAATCCCATGAGAGGGTAAAGCCCATTGCTCACTTGAGTTCTCACCTAAATTGAGTGTGGAAGTGAGGAATAAGACCAAGTGATGTTTATTTATTCTTCTTTAGTTCTTCCACCCTCTTAAAACTCAGGATGGCTCTTCTAGTGGCCCAGATTAAAAAATTAGGTTTTTCCTTTGCTTATCTGCAACCATCTGCATCTCAGTCATTAAGCTAATAACAGTACTTGTTTTCCAGATCTGTTAAAAAAGAAGAGAAACCTTTCAAGAAGGTAGTAGAACTAGAAATTCTACACGCAGTGAACTAAAAAGACTGTCTCTACACCCAAACAATAACCTCTTTGTCGCTATTTTTGGAAACCTGTTTCTCAAGTTGTGAGCAATGGTATCCTATTAGTATCAATGGTTCTGCTTGTTTAAAATATAAAAAAATGTCCTGAGCACTGGCCCGGGCTTCATAGAGTTCTTTGGGCCCAGAGGTTTGAGACAATTTCAATTTAAGGATTTGCTGGTTTTTTTCTGTTTCTTTTTAACTTGCTTTTGAAGACTTGTAGTTATGCTATGAGCAAATTCAGTAAGAAGTTAATCAGTTCAATAGATTGGGGCCTTTCATATCATGCATCGAGGGTGTGGGATTTTTTAGAAGACAGAAGCTAATCTTAGGAGCTATTATCAGTAAACTGATGCAAATGTTTGGAAATTAGTAATTTGAACCATGTCAGAACTGTTCCAGCCTTTCTGTTCTAGGTCAGATCTTATCAGATTTAAGCTAATTTATCTGCATTTTCAACGAGTAGTTTTCATGTTTACTCAAAAATGTTGTCCCATCCTTGCTTGTTAAGAACATTTGCTATATTGGCACAGCTGTAGGAAGAATATGAAGAGTGTGGAGTAGAGACTGGACTGTAGCCTGTGCTCTGGTTTTGATCTTCATGCTTGGGTTAATCTTCTGCAGTTTCCTTTAGTCTTTTGTTCCCACTTCCTCAATTCATAGCACTTCCAAACCCTCACTGCTCCTTGTGTTAGCTATCCTCGGTTTCTAGCCAAAATTGATTTATACTCAGTGCGAATAGTTAGGGCTCATTTGTCCTTGTACCAGCATTGTCCCAAGGTAGAAATAGCTCTTCTTTATGGACATCATGCTTGCTCTCAGTCCTTGTTTATCAGAGCTATGATAAAACTCCATTTAGTCTCCTCTTGTAAGATGGGCTCTCCATTCCCTCGTGTGCCTCACAACATCTTCTTTATATCTGCTCCTGTCTCAATGTTCTCCTTCCAACAAAGTTTTCAGAGAGATTTGTGACTTGTTTAGAGACATAATATAGACACTTCTCAGAGCTTTTCCAAAATAACCGTGGCAGAGCTGGAAACAGCCTAACTGACCCTTCACCCCTTTGTGTTGATCTTCAGAACTTGCTTGTTTTGGTTTAAAAGCCAGGGTTTTACGTTCTGCAGGTGGACAGATTTTCCTTCTCATCCTTTTTGCCTTCACCAGGTGTTCTCACAACATATGTTGACTGATATTGTGGTTTTTTTTCCTAGGGAGGCTCAGCTTTTTCACCAGCATCTATAATTACTACAAGGAGAGCACAGACCCAAGCAGCAGTGCTGGCTGAAGATGTGGGATGCCCTTCATCCACCAGCAAGGAAATTGTAGCCTGCCTTCACCAGCTGCCTGCTCGTGTCCTCAATGATGCACAGACTAAGGTACAACATAGCAAAGCATATGCCATTGGCAAGAGATCAAAAAGTTTCCATTCACACAAAGCTGTGAGAAAGCTTAAGAAATCATTTAGTCTGAATCCTTGTGAAAGAGGAACTCGACTATTTTTGGTGGAGGGAAGTTGTTGTCCATGACATCCAGGTCTGAGCTATGAATACTCACATTTACTCCTTTAGACTAAATTCCTTTTACACTGCTTTAATCATGTCTTCTAAAATAAATCTAAATACAGTTTTTTGCCTACTTTCAGTTCCCTCTTGCCTGCCCCTGGGTGTTACTCTAGAGGAGAGTCAAATGTCTGTAGTTTAATAACAGAATTTATGCAGAAAACAAAGCAGGGTGAGATGTCAGTGTTCTGTCTTTGAAGTGGGAGGCTCGTGAAAGCTGCAGTATGAGTAATTCTAGAAATGGATCCTTTACCCACAAATTAAAACACCCACTGGCAATAATTTTTCTGATGAGGACCAGCATAGAGTCAATCTCTAGTTTAAACAACATTTTTATGACTATAAGATCATCATTTATCTTGGCCTCTTCAGCTTGTTTCACCTACTGAGACTGTCAGGAAAATCATTGTTTCCTGCCAATGATGAGTTTGCACTTATATTACCTGGTCACTTGTTCACTTGAAGGGTATCAGGTGAGTTGAATTAATCATAAATAAAATAGAATTTAAAGGGTAAGCTATATTAACTGCACAATTCTTGCTTTTTTTTGCTAACATAGCTGCTAGCTATAAGTGGCCCATTCCAGTACTGGGGACCAGTGATGGATGGAATTTACCTCCGGGAACCTTTGGCTAAAGCCCTGCAGCGCCCTCGGCTTCGGAAAGTAGATCTGCTCATTGGAAGTGCTCAACAAGATGGGCTCATCAGCAGAGCCAAGGCAATTAAGGTAGGAAGACACTGTTAATGAACTGATGGTATCACTGTGCTTACAGTGATGGCAGTAATCATAAGCAGCCTGGAGGGATGCTTTTTGATTTCTACAAGTTGTGAATTATGTTCCATGTAAATACGCAAATTCATTGTCCTTCTCCGGTTAGTCTTGGTCAGGATGACTTAATGGCATAATAATAGTTGCTGATTAATATTTCTGTGGGCGATATGAA
Organism: Callaeas wilsoni; assembly: GCA_013398955.1. NCBI lineage: Eukaryota > Metazoa > Chordata > Aves > Passeriformes > Callaeidae > Callaeas > Callaeas wilsoni. The sequence continues at coordinate 179,365 of VWPU01002214.1, forward strand.
AAGGTAAGAGACCAGAAGTGGTTTAGCATTTATGTTTTACTCTCTTTTAAATCCTATTTATATTTCAATCTCAGTAGTATCTCACAAAGAGGAAAGCAACTTGATTATAAATTTCTTCACTTGCAGCAGGATTAAATCAGCATTTTGAGGTTTTTTTAGCAACCTTTTCCTCTGTTGTGTCCTAAAAGTACATTTTCTTGTGTAGATGATTCTGAGTATGGACTAGCTGTAACAAAGAACAGCACTGGCCTGATGTGTGGTCTAAGGTTCCTGGACAGAATCTGGTGAAAGCAAATAGAATTGCATCCATGCTGTACTGTCTGTTGGTATCTTGCAATAATTCTGTGGATTTCATCTCTTAGAAGGCAGTGAAATGTCAGTCCCAGATTCTCTTTGCTGATAGCCAATAGCACATAGATCAATTTAATTCAGAATTAATGGACCACCTGAATTAAGTTCATGTTACTTGTTTACTCTCTATCAGAACTTTCCTGTTCTTGTTTCATGTGTTTTTCTCTTCTGGAATTAATTGCAAGAGGAAGTCATAGGAGAAAGGCACAGAAGGCATAGTGTGATGCTGGAGGCCTGCAGATAATGATACAGACCCTGTGAGAGGGGAATAAACCTCAGTGACCTCATTACAAGTCGTATGATGAAGACTAGGAAGTGAAATTCTTTCCTTTACCACTGTTTCTGCATATGACAGTTGTCTGCAAAATTGAGATGAAATTCCGTGATGTATTAAGAATTTTGTGACAAATTGTGGCATTGATGAAAGGCACAAGTGCTAAATCCCAGCACTGACAGATTGAAATGAAAAGAAAAAACACTTGCAACTGAGAGTTCAGCAGAAAAATGTTGCCTCTCCAAAAATACAATCTGAAATATCATTTTTATTTAAAGGCTTGCAGAAAATAAGATTGGAAGGGAACTCAGTAAGTTGGTGCAACTCAACCATAAGAAAGGGTCATATCTACTGATGATTTTTTTAATGCACATTTTCCTCTATTTCTATTTTCCTGTGGCTTCAGGTTTTTAAAACTTGAGGGAATATTAATGCTTTGACCAGTCTGTATTCCTGCTTGGGTTGTTTTCTTAAAGACCTGCTGCAAGGTTGAAGTTTCCTGATTTCTCCCTTGTTGACACAGTTAGGGTATTAATTGCTAGGAAACTCTAATGCTCCTTCCATCACTGAGCTATTTAAGGACGTGCATTCGCCAGCCCTCAGCAGCATTTTTATGTGCTAGCCATGAGCATGTATGGTTGCAGTCAGTCTGATGGTGAAGTCCCGAAAAAGCCACAGACGTATTTAGCTACAGTGACAAAAACTAGTGCAGATGGTGGTTGTTACCTGTAAGTCTGTGGCCTATTTCCTCTGTCATAAACGCCATAAGAGATCTTTAACCTGTGCTAAATGTCCTCTCCCTGCAATAGGCCTCAAAGAAAGATTTGAGACAATCCATACCATATCCCACTCATCTACATTATTATTTTAAGGGTTCCTTTGAGGTAAATCTGCCTTGCACCTCTCTAGGAATAACCAAACCTTGTTTTACTGGTACACTATGGAGTGTGGGAATGCTTAGCTGGTGGACAGAGCACTGAACTGAACTTGGGGAACCAAGGCATAATTACTAGTTCGCCTTTGATTACACTCAAAGTATTTCAACTGTTCTAAAAAGAGGGAACCAAACTTCCCTGGGGTGAAAATCCACCTATGGCTCTGTTTGGGCTCTGCAGAGAGAAGATTCATGCATGTATTTCAGCAGACAAACACAGCTAACAGCTGCTCTGGCAAGTGTATGACATTGGCAAAGTCCTAATTTCCATCTTTAGGATGGCCGATTTCAGTGTAGACAGTGCAAAGAGTGAGGGGTAAAAACATTTAACCCCTACTGACTTGCTCCACCGATTCCTGGGAATAACTGTGCTGGGCAATTCAGTCAAGGACTTGCTCTATTAATCTTGATTTCTCTTAGTACTGATCCTGTAAATGGTAAGGAGACACTGTTAGCCATTTGGATGTAAGCAAGCTTGAGACATGATGTAAATCTTATCACCTTAGACTGGAGTTGCATGCAAGTGTTATGAACTCTTCACACTCTTCACATAGAAGTGAGAGTGAAACCTCTAGACTGCAACCAGACCAGAAGGTGGAAAATCCAGTTGGCACCATGTTGTTCTGTGGGATCTTACTGGCCTTGGGTTGCACAGGGTGTCTCTGTACTCCCACTGCAGCACTGTGCTTGTGCCTGTTAAGGTCTTTGCTATTAAAAATGAAACAGAAAGACAGAAGGCACCACTTATCTGCTAGCAAAACATTTGTGTTCAGTTTGCTTACAATTAAAGGCTTAAGTCTCTCAGTGATGTTTGCAGCAGAGAGTATGCCCATGAAATGTCCTTCATGGCATTCACTGAAATGCTTATTCAGGTGAACTGAGACATTCACCGCTTCCTGGAGCACTTCCTACTCATCCCCAGTGCAGCCATCACAAGGTTGAAACTAAGTGAGAAACAAAGCAGAGTTTGTTAAGGGAATGGCAAGTGGTACCATAATGCACTATTATGTGACATATGGAGTGGTTAAGCCTGAACCCACTCACTGCAATTCCCATGGCAGACCTTCAGGGAATATTAGCTTTGAGCAGTCATAGATTAGGGCAACTGAGCAGAAACCTCTAAAAATGTTGATTTCAATTCCCAGCTGGACAAAATTTTATCCCTGTCCTGTATGTGATGCTCAGGTGGGAGAACCTAATGGTAGTAAATATATGGATTCACTCATGCTGCTATATGTCTGTGTTTGTCTGTATATGCATGTAGGTCAGTGTAGCCCAGGCTGTATCCTTCATATGTTAAATGCCTACTATGTAATCTCCACATTGCAAGGATTTAGTTGAAAATAAATTGAGGTTGTACTTCATGTATTTTCCTTCTTTTTCTTTCTCTCCTTAGTACTATCTAGTTGGATGCAGAACCCAAATCCAGGACATAGGGGAGTGGGTAGTTAGAAATCTAGTTTATTTACCTCATATAAGCAAATGAATCTGTGCAGAATAGACCTTCCATCCTGCACTTTATTGCGATCAGTTAATTTCTTTATGGAAAAAGGTATTCAGCAATATACAACAAGTGGCAGATATGTGTATATATATTGTAATGACCAGGTGAGAAGTGTCCTCATAAATGACATCAGTAACAAGAATGGGCTGAAATCAACTCTTTACCTCATATTGAAACTAGTTAGAATTCTTGGAAGACTCTGCTGAATGGTGGCACGTCTTTCACCATCTTTTGTGACAGTGTTTTTCAAAAGCCATTTAAGGCCTAAGATCTGTACATACACTGTTAGCATTGTCACTGTTTCAGTTTGTCGGAAAAGTACATTTTGCCCCTTGGAAGATGTAAATATTTGGTCTACCTACTGCTACAATTTCTTTTTAAGTAAAACACTGGGCCAGATTCACTCATATGCTCCATAAGCTATCCTGCAGCAATAAGAACAGTAAGCAGTATTTAACTCACTATTTAGGCAATGTTTATGATGTTTTTGAATTATCAGAAGAGTAGTAAGGGGTGCACCTGCTGCCTTTAATTATTTTCTTAAATACTTTCTTAGAAAACCCCACTATAACTCTGAGGCCAATTCCTAATGCCTCTTTAAAGGTTAGCAAAATGTAAATTATTCTACATAATCTGCAGCTGTTTCTGTTCTTCTGGTAGCAGCTGTTGTATCTACTGTGATTTGAAAATTGTTCCTTGGTCATATATTTTCTAATGGGAACATATGTTGGACATGGAAAATCAGTTGAATTGAATCAGTTTCTGAGAAGTTAAAATATCTTATCTTTTTAATGTTTAATGAATTTTATTTTGAACATATTGCTCTGGTTTTGGCTATCGTGTTTAAGTCAGATGTTTAAATTATACTGTAGACAAAGCAACACTTGAGAAATTAATTCAGGTTGTGCTATTTTAGTGCTGTTTGAGGGATGAAAATTCTTACCATCTCTTACAAATGCTAGTTCTGTTTATCATCCATCTCTGCCTGTTGAGCCCTCTTTCATCAGAATCAACACATCTTGGGGACCCCACAATATTATAAATTATTGCTGAGAAAATTGTGAAATTCACAGTTTGGGGGGCATTTTGAAGACTGCAGAAACCAGTACATAGGCACAGTGAATAATAGAATATGCTGAGTTGGAAAGGACCCTTCAAGATCATTGAGTCCAACTTGTGTTCCTGCACAGGACAGCCCAAGAATCCCACCCTGTGCCTGAAAGCATTGTCCAAACCCTTCTTGAAATCACACAGGGGTGGTGCTGTGACCATTTCCCTGCCAAGCCTGTTCCAGTGCCCAACCACCCTCTGGGTGAAGAATCTTTTCCTGACATTTGACCTAAACCTGCTCTGACACAACTTCAGGTCATTCCCCTGGGTCCTGTCGCTTGTTATCAGAGAGAAGAGATGAGTGCCTGCCCCTTCCCTTCCCCTCATGAGGAAGCTGTAACTGCAAGGAGGTCTCCCCTCAGTCTCCTCTTCTCCAGGCTGAAGAGACCAAGTGACCTCAGCTGCTCCTCATATACGTTCCCATCCAGACCCTTCACCATCCTTATGATGCTTTGAATGCTCTCTAGAAGCTTAATGTCTTTTTTATATTGTGGTACTCAAAACTGCACAAAGTTCTTGAGGTGAGGGCGACCCAGTGCAGAACAAAGTGGGACAATTGCCTCCCTTGCCCTGGCAAATTAGTGTCATCAGCAAACTTCCTATGAGTTCTGTGCCCAGGTCATTAATGAAGATACTGAAAAAACTGGACCCAGAATGGAGCCCTGTGCAAGCCCACTAGTGACCAGTCACCAGCTTGATGTCACCTCATTCCATATATCCCTTGGTGCCTGACCCGTGAGTCAGCTGCTCACCAATCAAGTATCACAGTTATTCAGGTGAAAACTGGACATTTTGTCCAGAAGGATTGTGTAAGAGACAGTATCAAAAGCTTTGCTGAAATCCAAAGAGATTACATCTACTGGCTTTCCCAGATCAACTAGGTGGGTTACCTTGTCATAAAAGGAAGTCAGGTTTGATATGCAGGACTTCTGCTTCATGAAACTGTGCTGAGACCAATGACTGCACTGTCTTTCAGGTGTTGTTCAGTATCTCCCAGAATAATCTTCTCCATACCTCTACCAGGCAATGAAGTGAGACTGACAGGCCTGTAGTTTCCAGGGTCCTCCTTCTTGTCCTTCTTGAAAACTGGGACAATGTTCACCAGCTTCCAGTCAGCTGAGGCCTCTCCTGATTCCCAAGACTGCTCAAAAGTCATCGAGAGAGGCTTTGGAATGCCATGAGCAGGTTCTTTGAGGATTCTCAGCTGAATCCCATCAGGCCCCATAGATCTGTGGGGATCGAGCTGGAGCAGCAGATCCCACACAATTTTGGAGTCAACTGGGAGTTGATCATTCTCACAGCCATGGTCTTCCGGCTCAGGGCACTGAGAGTCTCTTGGTCCATCATCAGTGTTGAAGACAGAGGCAAAGAATGTATTGAACATCTCTGCCTTATCCATGTCCCTGTGTGGGAAGTGGCCATCTTTATTCTGTAAAGGGTCAATGTTATTTCTACACCACCTTTTTTTCATTGTTTGAAAAAACTTTTTATTGCCTCCCACATTTCTGGCAGTTTCACTTCCACTTGAGCTTTGGCCAAATGAATTCTGTCCCTATAACAGCAAGCAGCATCTCTGTAGTCTTCCCATGTCACCTGACCTAGCTTCAACTGGGCATACACCTTCCTATTGTGCCTTATTTCCAAGAGAAGACCCCTGTCCAGCCAAGCCAGCCTTCTGCCTCTTCTCCTTGACTTCTGACATAAAATACCTAAGGCCGACCACGCTGAGTCAGATCAAAGGGCTGTTCAGCACAAAATGCTGCTTTCAGCAGTGGTTAAAAGAGGCTGTTTGTAAGAACAGGGTAAGCAAATCTGATACTTCTGGTAAATTCTCTCCAAACCTCTAGCACTTTACAGCTCAGAGATTTCTTATCCTGAATTGATCTTTCTCTATGTAATAACTACCAAATGATTTTATTTTAAACTCTTTTTAAAATTCAAAAACTCATTCATAAAACTTAATTTTCACCAATTTTTGGCATTTAGGAAAACATTTGGCAGGGAGTCCATCACCTTAAGCATGTGTTGGTGTATGATGATCCATCTCCTTTTCTGTGGTTTTTAACCATAACCTTTATTTAATACTTGACCACCGATGACACAGTGATGGATCAGTTCCTAGGTTATATAATCAATACCCTAAGATTTTTTTAACTTTGTTTCCCTCTGGTTTAAGCATCCATGACAAGTGTAGAACAAGTTAACAAATCCCTTTTAAAAAGCCAACAAAATGAAAGCATTGCATGACAGTTGCTTGTATGCGTTGATTTATACACAAGAGGCTGGGCTTTGTGCTGCCATGGAAAAGCATCTTTTCTTACCCACAACTGCTAACCCCAGTCCTCAAATGAGAGATTCTTAACTAAACAAAGCAATGCTTCTGCTGGTTAGGAGGAACCTGAACTGATGTGTGCCAAAGCTGTGATGGAAAAATTACTTTTGAATTCAGTGAACTTGCAGTCAGGTCTTCAGTGATCATTTCTGTTTCCTGTAGAAGAATATACGTGTCCTTGCTGGTTTTAAGCTGAATGATTCTGCAGGCAAGAGTGCTATGCATTTTCTTATGTGGCATTTGTGCACATGAAGTGACGTGTCAGGAGTGCGCTCCCCATCTTTTTTGAAGTACAGCTGTATTACTAAAGCTGGCACCACATGACTCTTTCACATTGCATGGGCCAAAATCCAGAAAAAGAAGAATCTATTACAAATACAAGGAAAACTGCCAAGATCTTCTTGGACCTTGGGATACTTGGTAGAGTTTTCAAATCCCTTGAAGTCACTTAATCAAAATGCACAGAGCATTAGAATACTAAGGACAAACCTCAGCCTCAGCACATGGGAACTTATTTTCCATCTTTTATTTCTGTGAATCTACTGAAAAGTTATTATTCCATCTGTACTTTCTGTATAGGGTTGTGGAAAGACCTTCTAGCAGCATGATGAAAACCAGCTGTGGGTCATCAAAATAATATATTAAGTAAAGCATCTACAGTAACTAAACTGGGCAGACACTGGCATAGTTTGCATCAGACTGACTGCCCAAAATAATAGAGGTGGTTTGTTAGATCTTTTTTTCTGGAGTTCTTATCCAAGTTTAAACCAATATGCACCTGTATAGTGTTCTCTTTAGAAAGGACTTGATGCACAGGAAAGTTCAGGTAGATTTTTTTTTTTTCATGAAGTGGTTCTGTTTCTGAAATTGAACTAATTTTTTTTAAAAAGTGAAAAGTTTGAATTGATAACATAAAAAACTTCCTCAAAGAAAGATGTCTTGAAAAATTCCAGCAGTCTTTAGCTTTGGTAAAAATATGTTTGGATACAGAGTTTGGCATGGAAGGTGGTTCCTGTGACATGGGCACTTTGCTCTGTGGATCATGCCTTTATGGTAGGAAAGGTTTCAGACCACAGGTATCAGGAAAAGGGCATTTTCCTGTTGGTTTCTCTGAAGGGCCCTAAGGTTTATGAAGTTTGAAGACCATGGGTATTCCCTGCCTTGGGATTTGGAGGAATGGAAGTTCTCCTCCAGGTCTAAGGCAGATATTATTCCAGAAGGGACCTAAATACAGAACTTGGAGCAGCCATGTTTCTTTGTAGGTGTTCCCAGAAGAGGCAGCATGACATAGCCATGAAATGGCTAAACAACATATTTGCTGTCTGGAATTTTCAAAGGAAAAGTGCAGTATCTCCCTCTGTCCCTCTAGTTTTCCTTCAGAGATGTCATCAGAGAGACAGCATTGGACACACATGCAGTGGAGGACTGTTTCTGGGAACCACTTCTGTGAGAGCCAGCAGGATTTCTGTACTATTAGAGATCCATTGGCACAGCTTGGTGCCTATGATGTGGACCTACTAGATCGGGGTTTCTGTGCTATAGTATGTCCAGAGGAAGCCAATAGTTCTCGTTGGTGAGAGTTTTGCAGAAGCAAAAGTAGGACTGTCCCCTACTCAATCCCCTAGGAATCTGAGATCACAGCAGAGAGGACTTGTTCCAGCAGAGGGAGATCTGAGCCTTCATTGTTCCACTAAAAAATTTATCCTTTGGTTTTGTTTCTGAATTCCATGTATGCACTTTTTTCTCAGAAATTTGAAGAAAGTCAAGGAAGAGCCAACAGCAAAACAGCCTTTTATCAGGCTCTGCAAAATTCTCTAGGAGGAGAAGAGTCCAACTCGTTCATTGAAGATGCAGCTACGTGGTATTACTCCCTGGAACACTCAACGGATGATTATTCATCCTTTTCCAGGGCGCTGGAAAACGCCACCCGGTAAGAAAGTCATCCTGGTACAACTGTGTGATTTGAGTTGAGCAAGGTTTGTTTTGCTTATCTAAAATGTGCATTTATGTTTGAAAAACTTGAGAAATTCTTATGCAGATGAACAGAAAATGGGGAATATGATTTCATTTTCTGTGAGGTTGCCAATGTCATTGATAAACAGAAATTGAGCTGATTTTTATGCCTTGTGTCTTTCTAGAACTGGATACTGAGTTCAGACTACTACTGCTTCTTTTTACATTTTCATGTCATAGATGTCTGGGTTGCTTGCGCGCTGTGCATCAACTGTTCCTTGAGTTGTCTCATCCCTGTGACAATAGAGTTAATAGACTGCCTTTTATTCCCAGTCCCCTAATTATACAGTCATTATTTTCTTGGTGGTCAAATTTGAAAACTTTGATTTCAGCAATTACCTTTTTTTTTTTAATGAAACCTGTAAAATTCATTTCTTCGCCATGTCAGGTGCAACTTGAAGCCGCTTCCTCTTGCTTGTTACTTGAGTGAAGAACCTCCTTTCACATAGTTGTACAGAGCAATAAAGTTCCCCCTGAGCCTCTTTTTCTCCAGGCTGAACACCTCCAGCTCCTTCAGCTGCTCCTTATCAGACTTGTGCTCCAGAACCTTCCCCAGCTCCATTGCCCTGCTCTAGACAGGCTCCAGCACCTCATGCACGTCAGCAGAGAAATGAGCAACTTGCCTGCAGTAAGAGCACTCCCATCCTTTGCACGGAAACACTGCATGGACCTTTGGGAGCTGGAAGTTGAGCCGTGGGCCATGTTCACACCACCTAGTGTATGTACACAGCTTAGGCCCTTGATTGGTTGTGGCATCAGGGTCCAGCAGTTCTGGGTAAGTCAGTCTGCAGAGTCCATTGTCCATTGAAATAGGACTCCACAGCAGTCATGACACCTTTGGTCAGCCACAGAGCATGGTGGATGTCTTTAGCTTGGGTCACATGCTGGTTGGGTCTGCAGAGAAGACTGGAATTTGCTGTCTCCCCCATGGGCAGCCAGTTTGCTTCAGCCAGTTACAGATCTTAAACTGAGGGAGTGGTCCTGTTTTTCTGAAAGGAGACAAACTGAGGAGAAATTACTTACTTCCTATTTTCTGCCTCTGAGCAAGTTCAGGGACTGAATGTTTAAGTGGAACAGATTTTCCCGAAATGTATCAAAAAACTATTTCCCTATTTCTGTCTCTGCTTCCTTAGCAGATTCATTATAAAAACTCTTTACTTTTCTAATGTAATGTGGTTTATAAACTGGTGACTTGAATCCTAATGGGCCTGTCCAGGATGTTTCACCTTTGTTCTGAACTGAGACATCATAGCTACAGGCTCCCAGTATCTGCACTCTCAGTGTTTTCTGTCCCACTGTGAGCCTCTCCACAACACCGCAGAGACAAGATTTTCCTTTTATTCCTCCACCAGAGCTGCAGGCTCTGGGAGAGCCTTAGGGAGCAGGGGATGAACAGGAGCCAAGATTCTCTTGGAAACATCTGATTCCAAAAGTGGACAGTAGCTTCTGGGTGGTCCAGGTGTGCGGGTGCACTGAGGTCATGGAGGAAACAAGCCAGAAGGTTGTGGGCTGAACTTTGTGCCATTTATCAACACATCTTGCCACATTTGTCCTCCCTTGTAGCCTGTCCCAGGGATGGGCCTCTCATCACCATGACATCTGGGGCCACTGCCTGCAGTGCATGTAGAAGCACTGTGGTTCATGGGCATCAAAGCCAGAACTTGTCTTCAGTCTCCTTCCATCGTCACTGTTACCCATGGGGGGTAATTCTTTAGATCAGTGAGGTTTTAAGCCATAATAAACCACTGTAAGACTTACATTTTAACCATTCTTCCCGTCCATGGATCCTACTATAAAGAGCTGTTATAACACAGGGCTGACACATTTGATCACTGGCATTCAGCCCAGGGCCCAGTGTGGGGCAAACACTGACTTTTGCAAAACTGCAAGGTCTGGCACACCACACATGTCCAGCAGGAATGGGATGCACCAACAGCTCCTCAGGCTCGGCAGCCTCCTGGGCACAGGGATTACCTGCTCCTTTACAACACAAGGCAAATGCCTTGGCTTACTCTTGACCAAACAAAAGGATGAGTAGGGAGACCAGGTTATCTGATCATCATACTTTGCTTTAAATGCTTTGGAAATTACTTCAGCTACAGCAGAAAGTGAGGGGAAAGAGTAGGTACAGAATGAGAGTCACCTATATCAGCATCACATATATGGTGGAGAAAACAGGGGATTGGTTCTGGGTTTTTTGATGTTTGGTTGATTGGTTTGGTTTTGGGTTTTTTGTCCTTAGTTTTGTTTCTCTTTAACAAAAAACTTACTACCAGCATAGATGTGTAAGCCAAGAAAAGTTCTATGTCAAGAATTAACTGCTAAAGTTTTAACAGGATTACAAAGTGTGATAAAGCAACATAAGTGGTTGTTATAAACTACATACATTGTGCATATTTTGTTGTTTTAAAATAATTCCACTTTTAAATTTGTTTTAGCTGCAATTCTCTGGTATTTTTTCCCAAGTGTAAAATTAGTTTAATTTTCTTTTTCTTTCAATTTTTTTTTAACTCTGGTATTCCATGCCTGTAAGAGACAGCCATTTCATTTTTGCGGTTAATATGTATTCAGGTTTTTTTTCTGCTTCCTCAGAATAGCTAACTTTTTTTCCCCCATAGCACCAACTGAGAATCTGTTTTAAATGGTGCAATGTATCTCAGTGTTTCTTGAGAGCTATTGCTCTCCTCAGACTCCCTATTTTTCAAAGACCGTCTGCTTCTCTAAAGCCCCATGCTGGTAGGCATGTGAAGAGCAGTAATTTTTATTTCGTATGGGTGTTGTCAACCATAACTGTCAAAGAGCCCTGTGGTCGGTCAGCCCAAAACTTGTGGTCTCACAGAGGAGCTTAAAATAAACTCTGTGAACCAAGATAGCTACCCAAACAGTGCCTTTCATAACCATACCAGTTAAAAATAGCAACGTGTTTTTATGCTTCTCTTACGTTGTTCGTTCTTGCAGCTCTTGCACCAGTCTTTTTTTTTTTAATCTACCAAGTCTGAAGGGAGAAGCTGCTGTTTCAGATTCACTAAACCGGGATTTGAAACCTCCCACTTCCTCAGCAGATATGCTTGTGTGCACTCATCTAGGTAAAGGTATATAAACGCCCAAAGCATGTGCTGAGTCCTCAGGCACGTGAAGAATGGGGAGTGGTGATATGTGTGTATATAATATTCCCTTGAAGAATCATAGTGAGATATATTGCAGTAAGGTCTCCCCTCTTCTACCTGCCCCTCTTGAACCACTTGTGCTTCTTCCAGCTACTGCTTACCCCACCTTCCAGCCCCCCTTCCTGGGGCAAAGGAAGGTAGGAAGGTTTGGATACATTTCCTTCACTTATACCTTTTAGACCTGGTGTTAAATTGATCACTTGACTATCTCATTGCACTCTTATTGGTAATCTTTCTCTCCCAGACATATTGCACCAGAAATTCCATATTGATGTGATGTCTTAGGATTTTAGCTTTTATATTGTTCATATATTTGTAATCCTGCAATTCTTTAATGTATAACTCTAAACTCCATATAGACTGTTAGCTACTGCTTCCCCATTTTGGTCAGACACAACAATTCCTCTCTAGGCCTGGGAATCAAGGACACCTTATTGTCTCAGGCCCCGGGAAATGTAAACAAAAGTGAGTTTTGGCGGAGCAAACTAGGAGAATGGGACTCCACTGCCTGAAGCTGTAATTGGACAATTAACCTCTGATATGAAAATGGGGAAAACTTATATCTGTCCAAAAAACATGTGCCTGTTGTCCATCTTGGGTGTAGTCTCTGCGAGGCTCCTGCACTGCCCAAGGTGTGCCCTGTGAAGGCCTTTCAATAAATACCTACTCTTTACCCTTTAATTCTGTCTAGCCTCTGTTCCAGGTCAGTGTCTCCAAGGCATCAGATGAGCCCTGCAGGTTTTCTTCAAAAGTGATCTCTTACCTCTTCCAGCTCTGGAAACTCTACCAAAGAAATCACACAGATGCAAATCCAGAAATAATATAATTGATCCTTAACCCAGGAAATATATAAGACCTTTTATTAGATGCCATCGCAACCTAGTGGTGCCAGAAAGAACTTTAAACTATTATAAGCATGAACCCTTACAAACTAGACTAAAGTGGGATTGGGGTTTTTTGCCAGGATATTTCTTATGTGTCAGATCTGGTTTGTTTACTATTATTGTTTGACAGTCCATAAAACAACACTTCTAGTGAATTCTAAGTAGTACTTGTCTCATAATGGGTGAATGTGGTTTCCTTCAGTCGATTTGAAGACAGAGATATGAGCTGGTTTGGAAAATTTAAAGAAAACTGTTGAGATAGAGAGAGGTCTGTTGCTTGTGGGGGTTCTTCCCTTTTTTACTTTACGCAACTGTGCCTGTTCTCTGTTCCTCCTTTTTTATCAGTGACCAGTTTATCATATGTCCCATCATAAACCTGGCGAGTCATTGGGCTGCCGCTTCTCGAGGAAATGTCTTCATGTACCACGTACCTGAGAGCTCCTCACAGAGCAGGTAAGGAGATGGATTTTATTATATTTCTTGGATTTAGGGTTTGAAAAACCAGGAGTGACTGCTTTGACGTGCTGTGGAATACATGAATACAAGTAGGTACCTCAAATAAACAGTTCAGATGAGCAAAGGAGGGATTGGTCTCTAATAGATTCTTTAACTATACAGGATTGCTCTTTCTGAACTGAGGTACTTCCCATTAGATGTCTAAATTGAGTTTCCCCTTTCCAACTTACCTACCTTGACCAGTTCCAAAGTTAGCCTTTCAGATTCCTACTCTGCATCCGATAAACCTCCCACAAAGAATCAGAATGTGGTCCGAGTCATCGGGAGTCCACAGCTCTCAAGATAAATGTGGTATCATTTTCTAATTACTCAACATTAATTCAACACTGCCCTTTTTTGAGGTCAGTGCAGTTGTACCCTAGTTGTACTGACTGGCCTTCAGTGTGGATGAGCTCTGGGATTTATTCCTTCCTGCTCCAGCGCTATGACTGGTATCCGCTGACTGACTGTCTCATGGGAAGAAAAATATTTTTGCACACAAGCATTTGTAGACTCAGGCTCTGTGTCATCATCATTCATGTTAGAAGCTTACTTGAAAACTTGTCAGCAGGACAAGCTGTATTATATTTTTGGCATAAAAGGCCTAAATGTCTGTGGGAGATGCAATGTCTTGCTGGGCACAGAACAATCTGGTAGGCAGAGGCCTTTAAGGTGACCTTCCCTGACTTTATTTTAGACCCAGCCCCTCGCAGAAGTCAGGAAGAGGCGCTGATGTTTGCAGGCGGTGGTCAGCACTTTGGGCTGCCATGTGACTCACCAGAGTGGCTCCTGCTCTCAAAGGCTCAGTGACCAGAAAGTGCAGCCACGGTCACCTCTCCTGCTCCCTGGACCCACACACCATGGCAGCAAAGCACACAGGAAGGATTTTTGAGACCTTTTCCTTTTTCTCAGGCTTCCTCCAAAAGGGCTCGGGGAAGGGATGGTGGGTTCCTACTGGTGCCATTTGATCCTGTGAAGTTCCCTGCAAACTGCACGGGTTTTTTCCCTTCCTGATAGCATAGTGAAAAAGCATTTGAAAGAAGCCAGCCCAGATCTAGGTTACAGATGAAGGCCATTATGCTGCGGTAACACAGACTGGCTTTCTGTTTAACTGAGAAGTTAATCCTCAGGGAGCCGTTATTTCTCTGGCAGCTCCAGCGGGAATGTTCGCAGTGCTCCATTTGGCTACTGATAGGCCCAGATAAGTCATTTTTACAAGGCTCCAAACAGGCCTGAGCTATGGTATGCCAAAAATCCAGCCGCACAAAAAGAAAAGATGTGCTCTCAAATGAGCTAGCAAGTTTTCTCTTGCTTTGGAAAATGGTAGTGACCCAGTCATCTACGATTAGATCTTATTTGTAAGTAGATTAAATAGTACTTATACAGCTTAGACTCACTGGCTTTGAGACAGTGATTTCGAGTTGATAAGAATTTTCTCTTCTATCAAGCCCTATTTAAGATTTCTCTTGTTCTCATGTTATTTAGCTTTCCTCAAGCTCTCCTGTGCAGCAATAGTTTACATAGCATGTAGTTACACATTTTAATCATATTTATGTTGACATTGGTGTTCTAGGCTAATTACTTTAGCGCAAAAGTTATTGGTTTGCTTTTTCATAACCCTCTTTGAAAGAACAAACAAAGGCAGAATGCTGTCTGAAACTTGCAGGAACGTGAGGCAGAGGGTCAATTGCCTTAAGTTAAGCCACTTGCAAGGAGAAATGGCCCAGCTTGGTATGCTGCATGACATTCTTACTCCTTTAATCTTTATTTATCCTTAAGTGCCATTAAAATAAATGCTGTTTAGATTGCAAAGTAAGCACTTTAACAGAAATTGCAGAACTCAGCTTGTCTGTGTATGGAAGGATCTCATTTGACATTACAATGTGGCTATTTATGAAGTGATACCCTCGTTTTCCCAAGGGACCCCACACTAGATCCTCTGCTGAATACATTGCAAGTATTTTGTTTAAATATGATCATTCATTCATCCATTCATTCATTCCTAAATGAATCTTCCTTTATTCTTCATGCCAGTTTTGCCATGTCACCTTCCCTAGAGCACTCCCCCCTCCACACAGTGTAGGTGCATTGCAGCCTCACTCATGCCAGTGCTGTGATGCTGTTGAGGGAAGGAGCTTAGCGTGGGAGAGTGGCTTTAACTCCTAAACATGGGAAACCATCAAGAATCTGGAACCAACAAAACAGTTCTTGGGAATATTATTGGTGATTTGTTTTACCGGACTAAACCCAGTGATATCCATGAAACAATCTTCAAGTAGAATATATCAACTAATCTTGGGGAAGGATCTGGCAACCATGTCCCCAACTTCCAAAAGACTTCTGTAACCACTGGAACTGAGTCCTGACTGTTCTCAAGTTCTTCTTTGAAAACTGTGCCTCCTAGGAGGAGGAGCAGAGGTATATAGTCTCCCAAATAACCTACAGCTTAGGCTGGAAGGCAGGATGTGTGCGTTTGAACTTGCTCAGCAAAAATGAGAACTGAACCCTGCAAACATTCTATTAAAGGCCTGAGTAGAAGAACCCTGTTACAGCCATTTCTTTGTGTTAATGAATGCAATAGCCAAACTATAATTTGCACACAGTAGTCATGTATGGGATATTCTGTGAGTGCACACACTAAATCAGATCCCACTCATGCTTTGTAGCTGGAGGAAACCTCATCAGACATTTCTGATCACTCGTAGGCTTTGAGTAGAATAATGATTTCTCAACCAGTTTGCTAAAATATAAACTTTCACTTGTAAAAATGGGAATTTTTATAGTATTATGTCCGTAGGGTAACATAAAAGAAAATAATGGGTTTTTTTTACTTTGGTGTCTGAATTGTTCCCAAGTCAGTTTACACAGGGAATGGACCTTCCCTCTTTGTGCTTGCAATCTGTATCATATAGATGATGATAATATAATTATATATAATCTATAATAATTGCTAGTGGCTACCTCACAGGAGTATTGGAAAGAGTACATTAAAATAATGTTCACATAACTACAACACTGGAAGACTGTTTACTCTTGGACAAAATATTCTGTCTGTGGAAATAGCCATTCATTAATTAAGGCACCGTATAGTAACACATTCTTCAGTTTCTACTTTGTTACCTCTCTCCTACTTCATGTATCTCCCAAAATGCATAACAGAAAAGAGAGTTAAAATGCAGGGATGAAAAAATACTGGTGTTTCCTCTTGTTTCGCTTAATAACTAACAGCAAGATAAACAAGAGGGAGGGAGTAGTCAGCCAGTAAAGACAGACTCAAC
This sequence comes from Callaeas wilsoni, assembly GCA_013398955.1. Classification (NCBI taxonomy): domain Eukaryota; kingdom Metazoa; phylum Chordata; class Aves; order Passeriformes; family Callaeidae; genus Callaeas; species Callaeas wilsoni. Next base: position 195,707 of record VWPU01002214.1, read on the forward strand.
CACAATGATGCAAAGTAGACAAAAAATTATTAACCAGGGAGGAATTTTTACCAGTAAAAGTCAATTAGCCAAAGTTTGTCTCTCAATTGGATGTTTCTAAAATGTATACACACACACACATATTCAAGCATGCATATATACAAGGGTAGGGTTAAAAAGCCTGCCCTAAGTTGATGTTTATGACATATGTGGAAAATCACATGAAACCATGAACTGACAGCTTTTGTATAGATGAATGGATCTTGCAGAGAGCAAAATAATGACTCCTTCCACGTGGTGGCATTCTCCTGAGCTTGGCATGACACCATGTCTGCTTTAGTCTTCAGTTCCCATTTCAGTGAGGAGCCAACTCCCACATTAATAATCTGTGGTAAAAATATATACATGACCCAGCTGCCATTTTCTCACTCTCTCTTTGAGAACACTTAGGCCTTGGAGTAAACATTTATTCTAAACAATAGAGGAGGAATGTGACAGCTCAGCACTGCCTAGGATTAGTGGGGAGGGCTGGAGGATAGCTTTAGTTATGGTAAAGAAATGTGTGATAGGAGAAGTATGTTTTGACAAGGATAATATTAACTGTACAAAGATTTGCCTTGTTAATCCTTTGAGAGGTTTCTGGGTGATTTTTGCACATTATATGAAGAAGCACTGCTTGCCATGCCAGCACAGTTTCCAAGTCACACTGTGGTTCCAGATATTCTGTCTCAAAGATGGTGGTTAAAAATCAGTGCTCTGCCCACTGAGGGGGCCTGATCATCAGCTGCAGCAGGATGGCAAACAATCACTGTTGTCACTGGAGCTGTCTAAACTGAGAATGAGGCTTTATCTTCTAGTCATTAATGTGACTATAATAATTCTCATAAAATCTTTTCTTAATTGTGCATGGGACAGATGCACCCAAGAGGAATGAGCTGCTGTCTTTTTTGAGCCATTTTGGTTGAGGCTGTCTTTACCTCCTGACTACGCACTCTGCTGTACGTTGGTGTGAGTTGTTGAAAGGCTGCTGTGTGCCAAGGCTCACATAGTTGGCTGGGTTTCGGTGACACTTCTTAAGATTCCTGTAACTGAAGGCGAGAACTCCTGACTGATAAAACAAAAAATGTTTGTATATAAACCCATTCAACTATGTGAAGTATTCTTGGTTTCTATTTATTGTGAATGCTGCAGGAATTCTGGCTATAATTAATATCTCTGTAATTAAAGGAGATTTTTCTACTCTTTTCATTTCACAAAAATTATATCATATCCCTTTAATCCATCCACCACTTGCTGTCCACTTGATGCTCTCCTCCTGTCTGTAGCTGTTGGTCCATGAGTACCAACACCCCACAGGCTGGGGGACACAGTCTAAACTGGGTGCTGTGCAGGCAGACAGGAGGTTACCTCTGGGCTTCAAAGAAAATTATCTAAACACAGAAGGCAGATAAATTACCAGTGGAGTGGTGACAAGGACAAGATGCATGTTGCTCCATAGCTGGGCAAGCACCACAATTGCCTTAGGTAGCTATGTCCACCTGCTGCAACAACAGCTTGTGATTGAGCTCTATAAAGCTCTACTCCCAGTCATCTCCTAAAAGTTGTTGTTTTGGAAGTGCCTCTCATTCCTCTGGCCTTATCCGTTGTGTTGCACCAGCTGCAGCTATGAAAAAAGTGTCCCACTCATACAGCCACATCATGCCATTCTCAACTCTTTGCAAAGTTTCTCTGCTTCTAAAGGCTTGGGGTCTGGACAATTTGGGCTTTTGTTCCCGTGAAGTAGTTTAGAGGCCTTTGTAATTCAGTAGATTTTCCAGATCTTGTGAATTAGCCAGAAATATGCGAAGGCAAAGTAGCATGCTCAGAAAAAGGAGGAAACAGCTTTAAATGAACCAGAATTCAGCTGAAAGTCTCAGGAAAGGACAAAGCAATTTTGGAGCTGCATGTGCTGCACTGGCAGTTCCCATCAAATGTAATATACAAGATAAGCACAAAGTCGATGCATATTGAGCACCATGTTTTCCTTGGTGCTCTGGGGTCTTTAGATGTACATATCAGCTTTTTCTGCAATATCATCCACTCATTCAGCTTAGGAGTAGCCATACTGAACAAATGCATGAATTTCTTTCTCCCAAAAGTCCAATCAAGTGTCAACATGCCTATTACTAGATCTTAAATACAGAAATTCCCTGACAGAATTGTGTAATCTATGTTCTTTAAGAATTCTAACAAATTGATAAAAGTGCTTTCTTTCTTCCTGCTTTAAGAAGGATTTTTTTTTTCAAGTAATATGAGCTTTCAGGCTCTTGAATTTACTATCTGCTATTTCAGTTTTATTTTCTTTAATTGGCACAGCTATAATGCAAAGTGGAACACTGTGTATATTAGGAGTAATTCAAGTGGAAAAGACACAGCAAACTCCAGAATACTTTTGCAAGTCACATGTATCTATAGGGCTTTTTTGGTACAAAGGTGGATAAACTTGGCAGTTTAATCCTGTTAGGAGTTAAGCTTTTTCCATATGTCCTGATTTTCCTGAAAAGAAGAAAGCAAAATGATCATCTGTTTTTCACATCCTTTCCCCCATTTGTTTGGCAGGAGTTCATAACGAGAGGAGACAAAATGAGCCAAATGCATCCCTAGAACTGCAGAGGTCACACCAGGCCTCACATTGGCTCACTGAATTTCTATAAATATCCAGCTATCCTTTGATTATTTTTTTCTCCCTGCAATCACGTACCATTTCCTTTCATAAAGTGTATGGCTGTATATAATTTTTAAAATTTTTTTTGCTTGGCATTAAAATGAACATTTCAGTTCAGGCAAAGTGCAGAGTTGTTAGGTTGCTCCTCTCCCATGACATGGATGAGACAATGCCTGTTCAGGATACTGGATCTGCAAATACACTCTGGAAAAATCTGCTGGTATTATTGTGAAGATAGTGCAGATGGGTGCAAATAAGCACATTTAACACTTCCAATAATTCTTGCAAAAAATAATTTTAAATCCATTTACTGAAAATAAACACAGAATGGGGGCAAAAGAGCAGGCAGGCAGTGGCACATTTTATGTAAATCATATCTTCTTCTCCAGGGATATGGTTGTTATGAAATCCTATTTCAACTCAAATCAGCAGGAGATTTATCAGTCTATGAGTCTGGGTGTCACCTGTGCTGTTCAACTCACTCAGCATATAAATAACCTGTTCTCACCAAAGCCAAGTGGTGGGCTTTTTTTACTTTCCCAGTGATAGGCCTGTCCTTGCCAATGGGATACTGAACGGGGCCTTGATTATGAGGCTGGGAGCTCAAAGCCATGATCTCTTCTCTAACACAAAATCTTTCACAGAATTGTTAGAATGAACAGTTATTCTTGCAAAAGTTTACATTAAAGGATAAATGGTTTTCTTATCTCACCAATCTGTCACAGATTGCCAACATCTACTTGGTTTGGTGACTGACATGAACTTGACTACAATATTTCTTCTTAATTTCTCAGATGGCCACTGGTAATTCTGGCTGAACTCTATCTAGTTATATTTATCTTGTTATTTTAAAATTTAAATGATTGAATAGCAGTGGGAAGTTTGGTGTTTTGGTATCATATAGGACATCATTCGAATTTTGAGCTAGTTTACATTGGCTTCTATCTGTGCGTAGAGGTTTAAAAACAACCAAAAACTACATTAAGGCAACTAAGAATAGAAGCTGTGACTCAAAATGCTTTGAGATTAATTGAAATTAGTTGGAACGGAGAGTAAGGACTATTTTTAAATGAAAGGAAAAAAGAGAAATATTAGGCTAGAGTAAGTCATTAATCATCAAAATGAGTTTCCAGTATGAAATAATTAGCCAGACCTAGAACAAGGACAAGGTTCAAAATGAGATCTATGTCCTAATTTACTACGGATCACACTGTGAGGTCCCTGCAGCCCCAGCTCTGAGTTGTGCATTCAGTCCTAACAGAACTGCATGGTAGTCTGCCAGATCACATTCTTCTCTTCTGACTGCCCTGATCATGGATTGCCAGTAATGACAATTCCATTTTGCAAGCAAAATTTTTGAGGATTTCTGAGTTGGGGTGGTGGTGGTGAGGCAGTTTGGTTTGGGGGTTTTTGTCTGGTTTTGTTTGTTAGTTGTTGTTGATTTGGCTTGGGTTTCTTTCTGTTACAAAAGCTTACGATTAAGATGTTAACTTCAGCTCTTGGACATGGGGGCTTACATCTATGCTCTGTTTGATTTGGAACTAGAATTTAAACCAAATCAACCATAATGGGGATGGTTTTGTTCTAAATTCTGATCTACTCATCTTTTACTCTTCCCTGTTGAAGCTGTCCTTCGAGAGAGAGCAGTGGAGTATCTGATGGCTAAGTAATCGCTTTCTGTCTTTCCTACTTGGAAATTTAAATGGAAAATCCATCTTAGGTTTAAGGAAAATTTTCTCAGAACCTATACCTTTCCCAATTAAATGGCTTGGAGCTGGATAATAAAAATTCTCAGCAAATGATATTTCAGGGTCTGCTGCTAAATCGTTGGTTATGGATGTCACAAAGTTTCTGATTTTACCATCTGTTTTTCTGTAAACTGAACTCCAGTAGCACCTCCTTCTGAGGTGAAGTAAGAATTCCCCATGGAGAGCTCATTTCAGTGTGAACAAAGTTGTAGGATCTGGCTTCTAACTTCCCCATGGCTTAATTTACTGGTTTGCCAAATAAAAAGAGCTGCCAATCTGTTTTTAGAAATATTGACATCTTAAAAAGCAAAGCTGTACAGAGATCTGAAGAGCCACCTTTGCACAAAGTACTACTCCTGTAAAGTCACCAAAGCCAAGATTTCATCCTTACACATAATTGCATTCACTGCTGTCATTAAAATAACAGATCTGTTCCTTGAAAAGGGACTTCTGTACAAGAAGTTAGTTGCTATTTGGTTTCCTTAAAAACTCCTTTTGCCCTTGTGGCTGCAGTCCTCCCTTTTGTCAAACTGTCCTCTGAAGTCCAACAGTTGTGGGGCCTTCATATTCCCATTTAGAGCTGCTGCTGTTGAGCACGTGCATGGTATCCTGGGAGTGAAGTTTGGAGCAGCTCAGGAAAGAAAAACCTCCCTTTAGAGCTGGCAGTGTACAACAGCAAAGCTATAAATACTTATTCGTCTCTCCTTTCTCTCTCTCACTCCACTTTTCTTCCAGTGAAAACAGTGTCACTACCTGGTGTTACCTTAAGTACACTCAGAGCTCCTACAAGACTCCAAAATCCTTCTTTGAGTATTTCTGGGCATTTTGCACTTTTCCCTCTGGTTCTTTCTGACCCAAACCATTCTATGGTTCTGTGATTCCATGATTCTGTGAGTCTATGATCATGATTCTATGATTCTATGAACACAGTTTGAGGAAGGAGACAGAAATATTCTCCTGATGTTTTCCATCCAGCTGCCATCTAGATGTTTCCCAGTTGTCTTTCCTGCTCTTCTGTGCATTTATATATGTGCATCTTTCCCCTCTTCAGCTTAGTGGGTTTTTTCCTCATCCTCATGTTTTCTTTCTCATCAACCAGAAATATTGAAAGCAGCCCGTGGAATTGTAGGGTTTTGTACCACTTTATATTTCTGCATCAAACCAAGTACAGTCATAGAAATAATTTCAAATCAAATAAATTCTCTATTTATGAGATTGCTGAATTTTTAGGCTGGGCTGTGACCTTAACAGTTTTCACCTCTAGAAACATGAGGGCTGAGAACAAAATCTCATGTGGGGGGAAACTCTCAGTCCCTGCTTACTTGTTTTAGCTTCCCAGCTAAGTTCACCTCTGCTACGCAGTCCCTAAATGAGTACATTTGTCTCTTCATTCCACCTCAACTAATTTCATGTCCTCTAATCTAATAAAAAGTGACTCTTCTTTGCCAAGAAAATTGCCTTTTTAAGTACATTGTACCTTTGCTGCAATACTGACACTAGAAATTGTTGTTACGTACTGGGCCAAGCAAATTATTTTTAAGGCAAAATTATTAAACTATGATCTTGCTTAATCTTTCTATAAACATTTGGGGAAGGAAAATATGCTTTAATCTTGTTTCAGTTCTACATTTTTTTGGTGAATAATCTGTGAATAATTCACTTTCCAGATGCAAAGTATTACTGAGGTATTATGATAAGACTAAGGAAAACACAACCAAAGATGTATTTCATTTAGAGGGCTGTGTGCTTTTCAAAATAGAGGCTTTGGTGCCACCAGTCATAAAATGTAAAGCAGTCATCTTGCTTTCAGACCACCTGCCCATAACGGTGGTGGAACACTCCTTATTCCATTGGAGGCAGTATCAGGGTCCTCCCAGTGCTGCTGCATTTCATGTCCAAAGATAAAATAGTTTCAGTTGTGCTACCTTTTGACAAATGCCATTGCAGATGAAATCTTGTTGAGTGGATCTGAGATTTGTTTATTCTTGCCTCACCCACATCTGTTCCTTGTCCCAGGTCCCCTGATGCTGTCTGCCTTCATGCAGCATTAAACCAAGTCAATAAGACCTTTGTGCAAATGTGAGATATGGAAAACACGATTGGACCAGGCCAGAAATATCTCCTCCTGAGCTGTGGTTCAAAGCTATGTGTAGAACATAGTTTAGTTATAATTTTATTAGCAGAAGTTGGCCACTGTTTTTCTGCAGGACTTGACAATGATGAGGTGTGTAACCTTTGCAATTAGGTCCTGCATGTCTTACCTGGCCAGTCTTGTCTCTGAATTGCTGAAATATTGCTTATATGTGATAAGTATTACGTGGAACTACACAGCAGTTGTTCTTTCTTTAATCTGATCTAGGTGATTATCTCAAGCTGTTTTGACTTGTCTGCCATATAAAACTTGGGGAGAACAGAGTGTATGAACCAAAACCACCCAGCCAGCAGAGAAATTAGATTAAAACTATGTCTGAGAGAAATCTTCATAAACATCTCCTATTACATCTCTTCTTATCCAGAATCCTGGCCACAATGAAGTCAATGGAAAAACTCCAATTGCTGCTAAGAAAGGCCAGAATTTTATTCCAAGTCTGTGAAATAAGCCATAATTAACCTTCCGTTGTGGCTGCCAGAATCCATGTCACCACTTGCTTCCACTTTCTGAATTTAATTTTAGTGAAAATGTGTCCAAAACTTAGGAGGCATTTAAGGAATAGCCAAGTGACTCTCTCCCTCTATCACTCTCTCTTATACACTCAGTTAATTTAGAAAATGTGCCCTCCACAGTTTCCTTTTGTAACAACTGTTAAAGACCCTGCATTAACAGAATGGAATATTCTCCTTGTTATTGCTTGCTCTTCTTTTATGTTTTGGATTGAAAAAGTCCCACAGCTCACCACACTCTAATTAATGCTCATTAATTATTTACAACTTTGCTTTATTCTCTGAATTAATTTATTTCCCTTTCTTCCACAGATAAATAAATAATGGTTTTAATTATCTTTCTATAAATATTTGGTTTAGCTCAAGTCAGGAGCTCCTGCTGGATGTTCAGTATGCATTTGGTCTACCCTTTTACCCGAAGTATGAAGAACAATTTACTGAGGAAGAAAAGGGCCTTTCCTTACAAATTATGCAGTATATCTCCAATTTCATAAACTCTGGGTAAGTGTGGGATATTTAAGAATTGCTGTGACTGGGGAGATGGTGAGAAGTAGAGGGAGTGTAGTCAGTCCAGACCCTGCCCTCACTTAATCATTCTCCATTTCCTCTACAGTTTGTAAGCCTACAGTGGGATTTAGTCCACGCTGTTGGAAAGTCATCGCCAAGTTATCAAGCAGAGCAACCACCAAAGGTTTACAGTACGAGAGTTAGCTGGGAGGAATAGACATTTTATCTCCATTGACCAGCTGCAAATTCTAGTAAAGTATATGCAGGCTTCAAAGGCCTTGATGTTGTTTCCAGAGCTTGGTTCTAGGACCTCAATTCTGAAACCTCTTGGCTAAGAGTTCTCTTTTTTCCCAGAAGAAAAGGGAAAGCACAAGAAGACACAGTGCACCCTTTACCTGTGAACATCATTTTGTGCTACTGTGCTGTGGCCATGCTTGAGAATGAGGAGTATCTCTGGAAACCTAGGGTGGAAATGGTGGGAACAGTGGCTTAATGTGCTTTTTACAGTATCTTGGCTTGGGATTGAGGGCTGTTGAGGGTGTTCATAAGCCTGTGTCTATACAGGTTCTGTGTACCTGTTCCTTAGGAAGTGAACCAGACTGAAAAAGTACTGTCAGATGAGGCACCAGGAATGATTCACCAATTTGGACTGAATTTGACCTCCTCTGATCAGAGGGACTGGATACACATTTCCCTGACCTAGCCAATCTTCTTACCGTTTTACTGTTCATGTCATTCTTTTCTAATGATAATGTCTCCCACTCCCTTAGAAATCCAAACTACTTCCACAGTTTCTCCAGAAGAATGTTGGGGGTGGTGCCCACCTGGCCTATGTATCTGTCAAGTGATGATGGTGATAACTACAAGGAATTCTCTGTTTCTTTGCCGACTCTTAAGGGACTGAAAAAAGCAGACTGTTCCTTTTGGTCTGATTATATCAGAAGGCTGAAAGCATCCACAGGTGAGAAGAGTATTTTCTGGCATTAAATAAACCCTAAATTCTCTGCTAAATGTTTTTGTCTGACTGTAGTGCTATTACGTCACTGTGGAACAACACTTTTCACAAATCAAGCATCTTGGGATGTCCGGGGTATATAGTTAAGAATGTAACACTAAACAAATTTACTTTATAGCAGATAATGCGTAATAAAGTTTCATTGTCCTGGAGTTTAACTAGCTAGAGAAATCTTGTTATGATGATAGAAGATGTGATGAAGCCATATAGAGAGCTTGCTGTGTATTTACAGTCATAGTATAGACTCTGGGTAAGCTGGAGGGCTGTGTATACAGGCCTCTTTTGTCTACTGGAAGCACCTAACATGAGGATGTTGAGACTCCTGTGGCTTAGGAGGAGCACAAATCACTTCCATCCACTGTAAAGTTGCAGCTGAGGCTTTATATCTTATTATGGTTCCTGCATGCTTTGACTTCTCACTAGATTAGTTTCTTTGACTTTTTTTATAGCTGTGGTGATTATGGCTCTTTCATGTCTCCTTTTATATTTACCATAAATTTCAATGCAGCTATGAGAGCCCTTCAATTTTTTCTTACTGCTTAGGACAGTAAAACCCACTCTGCTGAGATTTCAATCTGCTGCCTGTCCTGAATTTATTCTAGTAAATAAACTCCCCTTCATATCTGTGTATCTTGTAAATAAATATGGATAGCCTCAAGCAAAGCAAACAAAGCCATCCCTTTTTGGCAGGCAGAGATGTTTTGAATTGTTCTTGGAGGCCTGCAAGTTTGCATGTGTTTTTTATGTCCTAAAGATTCATCTTCATAGTGAACACAGTTCAGGCTCTCTCTGCTTTGGAGGCTGTTGAATTTCTGAGAACAAAATGTACTTTCCAAGACACCAAGCTACTCAGGCTATCTGTGCCTGACACAAGACCTCAAATGGGTTGAGGCTGATGTTTGAGTGACACAAAACTAAAATGTCTCAGAACCATTAAGTTGGTGGTTCTGATGCAAACACAGAGCATCAATTCTCTCATTCAATAGACAGCCTCAATCTTTACTCATGGTCTTTCTTCCAAAGTGGATTCAAGATTTTGTTGTCAGCCTTTTCATCGGTTTCCTGGTATCCCTGAATGACTTTCAAGTTCAGAGGGGATGCTTTGATTTCTCCAATGGCTTTGTGATGATTGAGATATTGCTAATTTTCACATCTTTATTCTGGTGTTTAAACAGTCCTGGCAATAGCTTCTAGATCTTTTCGGACCTCATCTCTCAGCAGTGGGGCTGTGTAATGCCAGACTGGGCTGCAGTCAGCTCAGGTAGAATGACTGCTGACCGAGCACCACGGACAGAGACTATTCCCAGCACCTACAGAAATTCCCCCAAGAGGTGGGAAAACGTCCACCAGGGCATATGGTTTTTGACATAGACAAGATTTAAAATTATCCAAATTGGCATAAGAACACAAAATTCATGTGTAGGTTAGTCCAACGATCTGTCTAGCTCAATATCCTGCTCTTGTCAGTGGCCAAAGCCAAATACTTGAATATTAAACATAGAAATAGAGGGAGGGAGAGAAAAACACACTTGAAGAGTTCACAAAATTGAGTAAAATTTTGGAAAATAAGCCATAAAGTGTGAAATTTATGGGGTAGGATTGTCAAGAAAAGGTTTAAAAACTACATGTCAAAAGTACATATTAATCTTCAAGCAGAACTGACTACACCCAGCTGGCTCTTTAAGCCAGTATTTGCTTGGCGTCAGCACCATGGTAATGCAGTTACACAGCTGACTTATGCTAAATTCCGTCTCACAGCAATGCTGGCTTGACACTTTGCTTTGATAGTCATTTTTAATCTGTTCTCTCCCTGGAATGCTAAACTTTCTCATACAATTTAAATAATCATCACATCAGACCCTTTTCTGCTACAGACCCCTTAGCCTGGGATGGTAACTTAGAGAGACACATCCTGTCAGTCTCTCGATAACAATCTGAGCCTAGGTCCTTATGAAAAAAGATTCATAATGTTCATCAGTTCCATTAGAAAGACTGCATAAAACTCAGATGGTGATGGCTGAACACCCTCAATTTCTTTTTGAGAGGCTGTTGTGGTAAAATTTGTGCCAAAGCAGTGTCAGTCCATCAATACAAGTTCATCACTTGCATTGCTCCCAAAAATTAGGTTCTGCGGGAATTAAGTCCCTATGCATCATGTTGTGTTGTGTGTCCTTGCACCCGAGGTAGTTTGCTGTACCCCCTTCCAGAACCGAAGCACTGCACCTCTGTTGTTCCCTGACTGCTCCAGCCTCTGTTCCTGGAGTGCTGTCAGGCTGTCCTGCGGGACCCTGGCACATGCTGAACACCAGATTTGAGAGAGCAGTGCTGCAAACCATTTCTGGATGTTGTACCTCGTACTCCCTCCTGAGGGGGATCTATTTGTCTGTCAGCTACCCTAAGCACCAATCTAACACTTTTCTGCCTTTCAATGATTATAAATATTCATGGTAATATTCTTGGATTGTTGTTGTGGATTGCAATGTGTGGCCTCATGCCAAGTAGATGGAATTGACAAGTGTGCCATCGAGAAGCACGGATAGTGAAACATTCCAATTTTCACATATAAGTACAAAAGTGTACAGGATCTAGTATGATGTAATCTCAACCAGCTGTGATGAATCCTCTTTTGTCCATCTCATCTTTTCCTTGAAATCAATATTTTTCCAGCTTCGTGTATCATCTGGGATCTATTAGCAAAAAAATCCCCAACATATTTCAATAAAATAGAGAAGAACAGGACAAACCAATGATCATAAAATATAACTGGAACTGGCATTTCAAAAATTTTTCTTGATAATGCCATGGGAAAAGTCTTGACTTGGAAATGTCAAATTAGGGATGACTAAAGGCTCAAAGCTCAGTATCTCAGTCCAACAGAAAACTGAGGTATTCCTTGCTGTGGTTTAAGCTAAACTCATAAATTTCAGTTTCTGGAACAAAACCTCTTATATTTAGAGTCTTAGATGTCTTTTAGGTTATTCACTGCTGGATCTAGAAGCTGTTTATACATCCATGTTAGCTGTTACCTGTAATTTTCTTTCCTTTTAGTAAAAATATTGTCCAAGTTGGTGTTTCATTTTGTGATCAGACCATAATATTTAATGACAGAATGTAGAATTTGTTCCTGCCACATAAGTGGAATGTTTGTTTGTTGTTGTATTTGAAGATAATTTAACAAAATTCATGTAATAAATGCAATGATTCATCATAATATTTGCTGGCAATGCCTTACAAACTATGGAGGGAAATTTGAATCTGTTTCATTGCAGATGAACTAAAAATGTCTTGAAGTTTTGTTTGAGACCAGTTTGCAAAGTTGACATTTTGGGGAGCAGTTTGCTTGGGGAATTATGAAAGCGATGGTGCTTGAAGAAGTTTGGATTTAGTAAATGGAGTTCCCACGTTTGCATTTCAAAGACATGCTTTATATTTTGAATTATGACGGTTTCCATGGGAAACATCAAAATGAGAAACAAGAAGAGTGGCAATTGTGGAAAAAAAGAGCCTTGGATGGCTTTTTCCAGGGAATGTGTTAATAATTTGAAATTCAGTTAAAAGCAGGAGCTCCGGAATGTTTATGTATATTCAGACAGATGTCTGAATGCTAACATTCCCTTACCTAGTATGGTGGAGGGTGTGCCTAACAGTGAGTCCTTTACAAGGGGCCTCTCACTGCCTCCCAAACAGATGGAGCTGGATCCAGTCTACATCTCTTACTCTTCTAGCTGGTATTTAAACAGAACCAATCCTCCTAAAGTAAGTGCCTCTGTAAGCAGTCTTGCAGCTGGGGAGAAAGAGGTACCTTTAATGTCTCACAGTGAAATCTTGTCTGCCTAACTCATATGCCTAAATTTTAAATTTTAGGCATATTTTACATGCCCAAGTTAGCCAGATTGGACTCTATCTGTAGAAAATTAAACAGGTAGCAAAGCTGGAACCTTCTCCATGAGCCCTGTGATGCCATGTGTAGCCAAACAAGAGTCCAAACAAAGTAAGAGTGTTCAGAGTTCAGACTTGAATCAAAACTGAATCAGGAATGTTGTGGTTAGCATTCATCTTTTATGCTTTCGATTCACACCTTCTTTTTGGAAATATCAAGTAGAAAACATTCCTTTAGTATGAGGGACATCTGTGCAGCAATGAGAGCACTCTGGCTATGAGACATTAAATAAACACCCTCAGTACACTTTCTTGACACAGTTTGGTGGTGTTGAGGCAACTGCATCCCTGAAATAGGGTTGAAGACTGAAATCATAGAAGGTAAAAGATAAAGAAGGGAGTGGGTGCTTGGGGCTTTTTGTACTACAGACAGACAAAAAATTAATGTTTCACACAGTTGCTATCTCGTAAGGAATTATCAGGAGATAATAGAAAAATAAAGTCTTGCGTGAGTGGAGAAAAAACCATTATGTATTCCAATGGCAGTTATTAAAACACAATACTTAATTACCATGAGGTGATCTGCCATTACTCTAAAGCATTTTGCAAATGGACTGCCAGCTGAGAAAAATAGCTTCCTGAACATTCATAGCTGCATAAAAGCTTTCTAGGTATCATTGACAAAGCATGTACCTTGTAGCTTGCTGCCTCAAAGATATGACATCTATTTTAATCTTACTCGTATTGTCTTTTCAGGAAGTGCAAGTGGTGGAGGGCCATCTGCAGAAAACAGCCCTGGTGAGGCTGCCAGTGAAGGCCCCTCCGTGGAGAGCCAGCCCCTGGGGGATGAGGTGGCTTACAGCAGATAGGGAATCACGGGGCTGCGGGGTGGCTTTGCCACACAGTTGTGCATCCACACAACCATCTCACACCAGATGAACAACACTTCCTTTAGTTAACTTTCTCAACAAGTAAAGTAGATCTTTCAATAAAGTAGTTTCCAAGAAAATTGGTGAATATGGCACAAAATAAGCACTACAGCTATTGTTTAAAGTCAAAAGAGACTGTAATTTGAAAAAATGAAGTATCAATAAAAACTGCAAAACCAAAACAAATACACTTGGTCTTTATTTCTTGCAACTACACAAATGCCAGCATTTTCTAGCACCACCAGCCAGAAAAGGACATACATTAAAACATTTAGAAGCCCCTCATTGCTGAGGCTCAGATTTGTTAAATGTCATATCTGTCTTGTCCTTTTTTATTAGTCATCCTATCACAAGCTGCTGATAGGAGAGGGAGCCTGGTTTGGCATTCTGGAGAAAACAAAAGAACTCTAAAATGGGAAGGAAGAACAAGAGAAGAATCAAGAGTATGTATTGAGTGTGATCACATGAAGTCAGGCACATACTATATTCATGATCCCCTGTGAAAGTATGTACAAGACCATTTGGGTAAGGCAGAACACACAGCAGAGATAATGCAAAGAATATGTTAATTACAGCTTAGATAATGCTGTCCTTGGAACATTTTTCTTTTTTTAAGAAGAAGGTGAGATACCTAATAGTTTTGGAAGCGTAAGGAAAATCATAGGATACCTCTAATGGCTCTGAAAGTATTTTGGATTAGGTTGTTCATTCATTGCTGGGATCATTTGGCAACAGATAATCTTCAGTTGACAGTACATCACACACACGTCCATGAAACATCACAAAAAGTAAAATCAATGTTGCCCAGTAGGACACAAATTTCTTGTGCAGTGCTGAAATGATTTAGTAAAGCAGCTCATAAGGTTTTGTTTGCTGCTTGAGCCGTTTGCCAGTACATGAGCAGTCACTGCTGTCTGCCATATATCCAGGTTTCCAAAGGTTTTACAAAGACAGAAGAAAAACTGTGTAACATTTCTAGTTCTTATGCTTACATCCTGTTCAATAAACAATAAAAAGATTGGAAGAATCAAGAAACTTATTAACTGGCTAAATAAAAAAGAGTAAAGATGGAGAACTCAAACTGTTTTCCATCACTAACTTTACCTACTAGCTAACTAGTAAAGGAAAAAAAAAAAAAAATAAACTATTTAAGAACTTTTTAAAAAGCCCGGATCTTAAACATGTGTCTCAACAGAGGCTGCTTTCTTTGCAGTAACTGTAGATACAGCAGCTCTGATACCTTGGCCAAGACTGGGTTTACTTTTGCCCTATTTGAGAACTAATTGTTGGTCACAGCAACTCCAGGATTATTCTACTGCCCATGGAACTGGTGAACAGAGGACAGATTTAAAAGAATTCAGTATTGACTCATGTTAATGAAAGCCAGGTATGTAACCTTTTCCTACTCACTATTCAGCTCCACCTTGAGCCCAGAGATGTCTCAGGAATTTGAGAAAAGGTTTTCATTTTGAGCTAGGAATGCAGCAACTTAGCCTTGTAGCCTCCTAATTACAGTCTTGGCCATCTGGTGGGATTGGTAGCGAGGCAGGTCTGACTGGGCTTTTCGGTCACCCCTCCTGAGATATGCAGCATGACTGTCAGTTTGGTAAAAGAGACTCTTTAAGTATCGAATTTTTGTAAAACATCTTTATTTCATGACTTACTGCCGCACATACACCCTGTTACAGTGGATGCAGCTCTTTAGACTGGTCTGTCTCTCCAGGTTTCCTAGAAGCCTTTTCTAGAAGCCTCTTTTCTATAGCCCAATGTTGGTTTCCTCCTTTAAAAAGCATGCATATATTCTTCCCCAGTTCTCTGCATCCTCTTCTTCCCTTATGCTAGTCCTGCTCACTGTCCATGCCTCTTTAAACTTGCTTCTGTCAAAGCACATTTTGATGCAGACAAATGCAGTCTCATGTTCCCTTGTGTTCCTGTTATTCCACATCTCCTCATCATCCTACATCTTCCATCCTGTATCCTTAAGCTCAAACATCTTTGAATTCCGAGATAACTTTTGCAGCAGCGCAAGTGATTCAGTCTCTTTGGCTGTGAGTCTCATCACCTTCCTGACTTTACTCCTCTTTCTCATGGGGCACCACACTGTTAAAAATATCCTGGTCAAATCCAACAGGAGATTTAATTAGAAAAGCATACATGTGGACTGACTGACAGAGGTCAGGAAACTTTAGCCTTAGTGATACTGAGAGGCCAAGTCTGCTCCCACATATAACTCCTTGTAAGAAAAATACATTCCCAGACTATTTAGGTCATTGCACTTTAAACTGAAATACCAATGACTGCAGTGGTCTGGTACTGAAGCAATGCACAGAAACACAACGACTGGAGGCATGCTTTCCTCCTTCCTACTGGAAATGGCCATTATTTTTAAAAAGTGAAGCATTCTTTGAGACTTCCTATGAGCACACACACAGACAACTCAAGCTAATGCCATTTAAATTATTTAGTCTGAACTTTTTGAAAGACGAGCCATTAGAACGTTTCTGTATATGTTAGTTTTAATATTTAATATCAATCTACAGCATTTTGTGTGATCCTTTTGCACAGGACATATTAGGCAACAGAGAAAAAATGTGGAGTATTAGAAATATTTTACCATGCAGAGTTGGAAAGAAAACAACTGACTAAATGGCAATGCTGGAATGTTGATTGTTTTCATAAGTACTTGACACATAGAATATCACCGTTGTCATCCTGCTATTACTCACATAATATAATTCCCTTGGCTAAAATTAAGGACTCAGTCTTTCACCATAGCAGCATCATAGTCAATGTTATGTGTTATATAAAGGCTCACATTCTCTCTAACTTGCTCCAGCTACACTCTATAGCAGTGACTTTTATAGTAGTAATTAGATATTTATGGACCATCGCTTCTCCCTACGTGAAGCTAAAAAAAATCAGCATGATTACAAAGCCAAAGATCCTCCACATGGTTCTCATTTGGTCTTTGAAACACAGACACTGGCCTGGCTGGGATTTTATATAAGTTTCAGGTGTGAGAGAATTTGGTTAATCGGAAGCGTGGTAGTCAGGGCATTCAACTTTTTCTATTTTTTCTGTTTTCATGTGAGGTTGATCTGGCCCAAAGCTGAGGGGTCAATACTTCCTGCTCCTGCAGATGTGAATCCTCTAGCATGGCTTTTGGTCATGATGATGTTTGCTTCTTCTCCTAGTTTTCCGGCTGCCCAGGGAAGACCCTTTGATTCCAGCGCTGGCTAAAACTCAGTGAACTTCAGCTGAGAGCTCATGTGCCCTCAAGGACAATTGAGACAGTTTTGCATTGGGATTCCTGACAAATCTACTCACTCTTTGAGAGGCTGGTGTATGGCTGGGTGTGAAGAATGCTGTGTTCCACAGCACAGATTTTGAATCATTACAAAAGCTGTTATTTTCTTGTTTTAAGGAGACTTCCTTTTCCTTCATGTTGTTATTCCTCATATATTCCGCTATCACGGCATGAGAGGCAATGCCTCAGGAATTTATCTCTCCCACTTCTTACACAATCACTCTACAGACAGCCTGCTAAGCACAAGTCAATATAACTGATAGTATCTTCTAGGCCTCTGATCGAAGTCAGATGGGACTGGATATTTTTAAACACTACAGCTGTTTTTCAGAGCTGAGTAAGGAACTCTGTAAGTCAGAGCCCTCTAACCTGTGGGGAATTTGGATGCCCGGTTCCCATTATGGCTTTGAAAACCCCACCCAACATCTGTGCAATGGTCAGTGCTCATTTAGGAGCCTTTTCCCTTTCATGACGAGGGGATGGCCACAGACAAAAGCACCATTGCAATTGGCAGCAGTTCATTGACTCACAAAGGGAGAATTTAGCTTGTTGTTTAGCTTCCCTGGTTAAGATTGAGATCTTTAGCAAGACAGACCAAAGAAGCTTACTTCTTTTTGTTTCATGTGAATTAGACAGTGGCCAGTTTTCAGGGGCAGCCAGCATTTTCATGACCATTATTAGCATACAGGTACTGTCTCACACAGAGAAGTAATGCATACCTCCAAAGGGACCCACATATCCCATATCCCTGTTTTAAATTCAGGGAAGAATTCAGAGGAGTCACAATCAGTTTACAGCAGCGTTTTATGTACCACCAAAAAGAGTGATCTGCTCTGCATGTGTCAGTTTAAGTGAAAAAGCCCAAGTTCAAGAGCAAAGAGACTGGATGTTCTTCTACATTATGCAATCACAATTGCTCAAATACGTCAATTTTAAATAATAGGATGATTTTTCAGTGAAGTCTTTGGTTTAAAAGATTTTGGCTGGATGCCTCAAAAACAGAATACCTAGGTAAGGCAAAGATTTATTCTGGCTCTGAAGAGTTTACTCAGTACTTTAGTTTACTAAATCACAGGGAATACAAGTCTGAATTGATAGCTGCTCTTTGGCTTGACAATTCAAAAGTTAATGGCTGGATGCTGGCTATCTGGGAGATTCAGCTCTGAAGTAAAGCCCATGTTCAGGTGAAAGATCACTCAAATAACTAACAACCGACTGCTTGGTTTATCGTAGGAAGAGGCCAAAGCAGCATCATTTAAATTCAGCATCTCAGATCGGCCTAAAGTGCAAGAAAATTCATGAAAAACTCTGGTTTTCATTCAAAATGCTACCTTGTAGCAGAGTAAGGTGTAGGGCAGTTGCACCAGTCAGATCCTGTTTCACAGAGTGTAGGTCAGCCTGGGCTGGTGACCAACAGCACTTTGCTCAGAAGTAGCAGAGGTGTTTACAGCAATGGTTTCCACGGGGGAAGGATGGACCTCAACCATTCTCTTCCTTTCATCCGAAAAGGGAGCAGTCACTTCCCACCATGTACTGAAGAGAGCCCTATGTCATCTCCCCATTTTGTCCAAATTCCCAAAGCTATGTAGGCATCTAACTCAGCACTTTGGGAGCTAAGCTTAACACCTGTTGTCCTATCCTTCATTCTTGTCGGTAACTCCTACATAAGATGTGGGTGTGGAATAAGGTTTCGAAGACCAGCCAGAGTCGTGCCTAAACAGCCTGGTTTCTGTGACTCCAAAGCTCTGTTTTTTCACAGTTTTTGTTGCAGCCTCCCGGGCTGTCAGAACTTGTGGCTGCAAGATAAATGTTGAATCTCTTGGACATGATGATGCAAGGACTGCATGCCCACCGAAGGGAATCCTCGAGGACAAGCACTCTCAGGAGACAGGCTCCCATGGAGCCAGTTACAGGATCATCCTGAAAAACTGTTCCTGGCCCAGCCAACACTGTCAAAAACCCCATCACAAGCCTGACTGCTTTCAAAGACAGCATTTGGCTGTCAGGAGAGAAGGCAAACTCTGACAGACGTGTTTGCTTCAGATCACTTACATGGCAGTTTGCTCCTTTCATGCCTGGTAATAAACGCCGGAACAAGAGCTGAACTCTTGAATTTGGCAGTGATCATTTGCTCAAAAGCTGTGGGCCTGCCTTTCAGCTAAAGTCAAAAATGCCATCAGAGCCAGAGGCTGCAAGCTGCACTGATTCAGAGCAGTGGCACTCGGAGTGGTGACTGTGTTTATGAGGGAATGGATTATTCCTTTGCCAAGATGCCACAAGTGCTCCAAAAGGAGCACTGTCTCTGAGAAGCCATTTTTCATCAACCCCCTCCCCACAACCTTCCACCTTGGAGACCAGTTGCAGATTTACACCCTTTTTATCACCTTTTTGGAATACTTTAGCATGCTAAAAATAGACCCCTTAGGCTATGCTTAGCTCTCAGTAAGGCCGTTGTCTCACAGACTGGAGCTCAATGAAGCTTGGTGGAAGACCAGAAAGCTAAATTTTGAGTAGGATTCCCAGGGATCAGGTGCTTGGGATCTGCCCAGACAAATCTAAGCTACTCCTTTAATCCACCACTTTTTTATTTTGGGTGAAATTTGCCTTTCCTGTTATTCTCTCCCTTGCATGCAGTTCTCCACAGCTGGCCAGGCTGGTTCTGGTGGAGGACCTCATGCTCCCCTTCGTGTGTACCTGTCAGTGACCCAAAGCTGGTGACAGTGGTTTAGCTTCATTTCAGCTCCAATTAAAGGCTGGCTGTTCCAATGTAAGTCCTCAAACATATCTACCTGGGTTTCTTTTATCATTTGCTTGAATCCTCTTTTTCTGTCACCTTGTGAGGGCTGCAGGATGGGGGTGGAGTGGAAGGGCAGGTAGATTTTAAGGTACAGCAATGTATGAAATTAGCCTCAGGATAAGGTAAATTAGAGGAGACCATATTCCTACCCTGCTCATGATGCTGCCATAGGTCAGGTTTGTGTGAGAAAAATGTCCTGTTTGTCAGGACACTGGAACTGGGGTAGTTATTCCAGAGAGATCCTTCTGTACAAATCAGCTTCTACTAGTGGAGGGGCAGTCCTATCACTTGTGAAACTCCAAAAAAGGGGCACTTTTCATCTACAGTGGTGGTGCTTTTGCCAGCACAGAAGCGTATAAAGAAATCCACTTTCTCCAACTGATTTTGGTTTCATCCCAGACCCTGAGCCAACAGGAAATACTGTCCTGGAAGAGTCCTGCTCCATATCTGCAGCCCTTCCTGGGCTGCTAAGCCTGAGCTTGCCAGCACTCAGCCTCTTTCCTGCCCCCTCTTCCTCCTGCCCTCTGCAGCTGCTTTTTCTCTTCTCTTTAACCCCTAATTATTTATCTGCACTCTATCCCGTTTCTTCTCACTGTCTATATTCACTTCATACAACTCTTCTCCTGCACCTTCAAGCTGAGCCTGTGATGCAAAGCCCACAGCTGGGGTGCACTGCAGAGTCCCAGCAAGATATCCCTGTGCTCTCCAGCTGAGTGTCCTCACTTAGCAGCGACTCCAGCCCTTGCCCATTTTGGTTTCTGTGCTGTGATTCTGTCCTTAACTGCAGCAAACCCTAAGGAATGCTTTTTACCTGCTGTAAGTAGAAGCTTGTTGTGCTTCTGCTGTGGGGAATTCGGACCTATTCCGCTTCCACTTTTCCTGAGATTTACTTCACATTTCATGATGACTTTGAATAAAAAAGTAAAATAGTGAGAGGAAAAAAATTCAAATTAATATAGTGTTTTTAATGTTAAAAGGTGCTTGGGGAATTAGTTTACTGCTGATTAAAGGAACAGAGCTCTGCAGGAAGCAGATGATTCACAGCCCCTAAGAGCAACATTTAGGGGTAGTAGATAAAATCTGATGGTAATAGTATAAAGGAAAAAAATAAAACCAAATTCAAACTGCACTGCAGTGCTGCCTGAGACACAAGATCTTTAATTCCCACTCAGCATTTTCACTCAACCACTGCAGTAAATAGATCTATGAATGAAAGTCTGCTGAGATAAAAGAACCTGCATAACAGCTGACATCAAAAGAAAAGCCTTTTTTTGCCTAATACATTGGAGACGTTGTTTAAGAACAATTCATCCAAGTGAAATTCTGGCCACTTGTACTGCAGCCAGATCAGGAACGCTTCCTGCAACTGGCCAGGAAAGCATCTGGCCTTGGAAGCAGCCTGAAGTTCTCAGTACTTTGAAAGAAAACAGAAAGTCAAATAGGGCTGAGGTCTCCTCCCGCTGAATCCCACAGCTAAAATCTCTCCGGCTTCAAATCTGTCTTCCCTGATGAGAGCAATGGACAGGGAAGACCAAAACAAACTTGCTGACAATGCGATTTCACCAAGCCCCAGCCCTAGAAAGGGGGAGTGCTGCAGGGCTGAGCCTGGTCCATGGCTAATTTAGAAACAACTGGGGCAAAGTTCCAATCCCCCAACACCCTGTGGGCTGCAGTGCAGACAGAGCCAGGGCAAGAGATAGAAGCATCAAACATCAGATCATGCTATTTGATAACTAACTTGGGCATTCACTTTTTGCAAGCAGGACCAGAGATCTCAGGGACAACGAGAGGGGGACAGATGTGCACCCTCAGGGAATGAGTAGAGCACGTGTCAGACCATCACTGGTGGTGCTGGGGAGGAGGGCCAGGGTTAAGCACGGTGAACAGTTGAACACAAAATGTTCCCTCTGTCACTGCAAGTCTCCTTCCAGAGGTGTGCAACATGAGTCAAGCCAGAGACTCAATGCAACTGAAACATTGCTATGATTATACAGGAAGATATGAATAATTAGCTTTTTCCCAAGTCCCCCTCCAAGTGCAATGTGCAACAGGCATGTTCCATGCCACTTGCTAGTAACTTTTAAACAAAAGCCCAAGGCAGAGCATTTTCAGCAATTCCTGGGCAGGAACAGTGTGCTAGTCTCTGTTAGGAAACAGTACATTTTATATATACACTCATACCCACAGTGTTTTGTCATCCTGTTAAGGTACATTGTTAATTGGTCCCCATGACTGTGGAGTCTTGATACCGTTTTTAAATGCCCAGTTAACAGGCCGGAAACACTCTGAAGGCTTTCTCTTTCTCTTGTGCATCGTCATCTCATCATTCAAAATGCCAGACCATCAAATTTACTCTCATATATGTGTTTTGCCCCAGTGGCAGCAGGCTTCACTGGGCACTGTTCTTTCTGGCTGTGGTCTGAACCTGTAGAGTCGGTGGCATGTGAGGGACATTAATTTTTATTACAGCTCTGGGGCAATCCCTGCAGACAGGCAGCAAATATGATGAATACAGAAATAAGTTGCAGATGCTGAGAGCTGCATCAAGACCTCTTATCTTAAAATCCCAAAATACAGAGTACCATTCATAGCTAAAGGGAAACTTTAAAAGCATTTAGCAGTGGCAGGTTTCTCTGTCACTCTTCTAGACAGCTCTGCTCTGCTTGCTTATGCCTGCAGAAATTGCAGATGCCACAGAGATCCATAGATCCACAGCAAAATCCCAGTGAAGGAACTGGGAGGCTCTGCACCAGTACTGGCGTGAGCTCATAAGGTCTATGGAGCCAGACATCCTTCCACAGACATCTGCTGAGTTTTCTTATTACCTTTCAGAGTCTTCTTGTGAACAACTTTAATAAATGAAATGTCCTCTCTAGAAACAGTGTTAAGTGACATAAAAATAATCAACAGAGTCCTGACTAAAGCCTGGACAGATGAGGCTGTTGGCAGTCCCAAAAAAACATGTATCATCTCAGTTATTAATGGCCAAAACTGTCAGGAGAGTTTGAAACTTTCCAGATTGTCATCCAGTAGCTGGTGAGTCAGACACAGCCTTCAGATGAAGAGCTGAAGTTTTCTTTCATTTTTCTTCTCTGTTGAAGGAATCTAAACTTTCAAAACTCTGAAAAGGCTCAGGCTAACATTAGGGTTCCTTTGGGATTAAAGGTTGGTTCTCAATGAAGAAAAATGAAGTGTTGATAGAACCATCTGCTGCACAAAATGCAGAAAAGAGAAAAAAGAGGAAGGATATGGCAGTATATTCTTTCTTGCAAAAGGCCTTGGCTGAGTGGGGAGATTTTGTTGTAGAGGATGCAGTCACCTGCACTTCCACCACAAAGACCAAGGCAGAAATTTTCAGTCTTCAGACTGTTAATTTGAAATAATAGAATACTTTTTGTATTCAACTCCAAAGAGCAAAAAACACAACAGAAAATGTGAGTTTCTTTTTTTTTTTCTTTTTGATTCACTGGGGAAAAATGTCTGTCCAGAAAACAGGAATCCCTGTATAATTTGCTTTTGCAAGCTACTGAAAGGTCCTCATTTCATCATCCCTCAAGAAATCACCAGCAATCTGGGCCAGCTGTTTCACTACTACTCCAAATATCTGGATAACTTCAATCCTTTCTGATCTTCATCGACAGAGTAATTTGGAATGTTTTACCCTGACAAAAAAAAATTTATATTGTCTCTTCCTGTGTTCCCTGATATTACTTGTTGTCTCTCAGAACTAATCATTCTGAAAGGGAGGATGATGTGAAGTGATGGTGACAATCCAGGGCCAGGAAACACAGGAGAAATTGCCTGTCTTGCACAGAGGATTCATCAGGGCAGGAGGTCAGAGATAAGTACCAGCTTTATTTAATTCACTAATATGGCTGTAGCTTCTGTAGATAATGGAAAGAAGTAACTACAGAAAATTACATTTCTGAATATTTACTAACAAAATCTCTCTTTTTTTCCTATAATTTACAAAACGCTGGGACTAAGTTTTTCTGGAGCTTTTTGAAGGGGATGACCGCCCACAGGTGTTGGCAGAGGATGTGCCTCCAGCTCAGCAGGTTCCTCTGCAGGAGAGACAGAGCAGCCTAGAGCACAGCCTGAGGACTTCTTCCAGGGCTGATGCACCTCATGGATCAGGTGTTTCACGGCCTAAAACTCTAACAACGGATTAGCAGCTACTAAAGGATTTTTGTGAGACACCCCAGTCTGGTTCAAGGAGTCTCATATAGTCCAAAAATGTTCCTGTGAGCAGAGGACTTCCCAATTCAGATTGTCTCTCTTTTGGGATGAATCATCAAAGTGAAGTCCTAACAGTCCCATCTGCTCTATAGACTGTCCACATGCCAGTCAAAATGTCACCAATCCCCACCTTCCTCTTTCTCCACTCATCCTGAACACAGAGATTTGAATACATATTGAATAAAAATTTGAAGTGACAGGTTTATCAGGATTTGATTTTTTCATCTTAGTCTTTTTTAATATAAAGAGTTACTTTTCCTTTGAGCTGTGTCTGAGTGTCTCTGAGACAGACAAGGAGCTAAGAAAGGGGCAAGGAATTACAGAAAACAAAGTTGAAAGACACATTTCCAGCTCAGGCTTTCTCTTGAAGATCAGTTTTGGAGTCTCTTCTTCAGAATGAAGATTCTCTATTACCTGACTATCCTAGAGCTCAGAAACATCAGTCAGTTATGAATGCACGATACCAAGGAGTTCTTGTTTTGTTTAGTTAATCTCTGACTGTTTTCTGTTGTAGTTCCTTTGAGAGGAGCCCTGGTTCCACATCGTTCTCAGCAGCACAGTAGCCTGAGCTGCTCTCTGAGCAGCTCCTCTGACCTCTCTGAGCCTGAAGACGTTCCTTGCCACAAGCATCCCAAACACTCTCTCCTCATCTAATGTGCTCTCATCAGGATTCCTGGCTTGAGGCATTTGGCTCAATCACAGCTGCTAAGATTTCTTGGAAATTCAACCACAGTTTCATAATTCCAAGGCATGTGTTCATTTTCTCTTTCGTGTTGAGATGTGAAAACGTGGGTTTCTTGTCTTCTGTGATGGAAATTCCATGGTGCCGATGGTTGTATGCTCCTTTTGTTCCTTAATCCTGAAAATGCTGGATGCTTTGTGGGCTTCTCATGTGATAAACACAGATGTATTCTCAATTAAGTTCAGTGCCTGAATTAACGAATAGTTTTTCATTTCTACCAGAGTTAAATTTGTAATTTTGCAAGAAGGCATTTTGTTTCTAAGTGTTATTAATTCCACTGTGACTAACATAACCTGGAAACCTGGAAGCTGAACATTCCCTTTATTCCAATTTTTCACACAGCCAAATTCAGAGAAACTTTTACTAAAGAATCAATTGGCTCTTGGATGTCTCCCTCATCATCACGTCACCAGTGTTGATGGCTGTACCCAGCTACCTTTGGTAACAGGCGAGACACCAGTAATCCCATCCTGGCTGCAAAGCCTTCAGAACCTCGTGCTGCTGCCAGATGTATTTAGTTGAGGGAATTGATAAACAGTGCTCAGATTTGTCAGGGCAAAGAGTTTTGGAACTAAATAACAATCACCCTTTCTAGGCTGAATACAAAATGATCAGTCCTCCTTACTAAAGACTGAAGAATTTTAGGCCAGGCTCTCATTTTGATTTAACACGTTCTGTTCATTACTTCTGTCTGAAATCAATTAACCAATAAAGCATGATCCCACACGTGTTTTAGGCATTTTAGATGTACCCAGGAGGCTCAACAACACTTTTGAAATTGGATGCTTTTGAAAATCCCCCTAATGAAAAGCCTACTGTCCTTAAACACCTAATTTCTAATCTGCAACCTTGGCTACAGTGCCTTCTTCCAGGCTTAGAAGGAAAACTAAATGGGACTTGTGACTGACTGCAGTGGATTAATTGACCTGTTTAAAAATGCTCTTTTAAAAAAGTGTGCATTTCTGGATGCTTCAATGTAGGAAGGATATAGGGCTATTAGAGAGGATCCAAAGGGTTGTGAGGATGGTGAAAGGTCTGGAGGGGAAGTCATAGGAGGAGCAGCTGAGGTCTTGGTTTGTTCAGCCTGAAGGAGACTGAGGGGAGACCTTATTGCAGTCTGCAAGTTCCTCAGGAGGGGAAGCAGAGGGGCAGACACTGATCTCTTCTCTCTGGTGACCAGCAGGACCTGAGGCAATGGCCTGAAGAAAAGTCAGGGGCAGTTTAGGTTGGATATCAGGAAAAGTTTTTTCACCCAGAGTGTTGCTGGGCAGGGGAACAGGCTCCCCAGGGAAGTGGACACAGCACCAAGCCTGACAGAGTTCAAGAAATGTTTGGACAATGCTCTCAGGCACCTGATGGGATTCTCAGGATGTTCTATGCAGGGCCAGGACTTTAATGGCCCTTGTGGGTGCCTTCCAACTCAAGATATGATTCTATGGTTCAATGAAAAGTCCTTCCACTCCCCAGGATACCAGTGAACAGGTCCAATGATGATTTCTCTGCTACACCTTCTTTTTTCTTCCAGTAAAATTTGCTGAGGATAGTTTACATGCCACTGCTGACCCATATGGAAAGACACATTTCTTATGGATTGAAAGACACTCTCTTCTATATTGAATCTCAGCTATAGAATCTAAATCATCAAGTAAACTATGGTTTCAGGATGCCTGATAATTCCCGAGGATCCAAGAAGACTCACCTCACTTTGCCACTGCTGAAAAACCCCCAGGAAATTAAACTTTGGACACATTTAAATGACTTCTTTAATTTATTATTCCTACATTTTCTTTCCTTCAGAACTTAGAGTTTTATGGCCATCTTTATTTACAAGTTATGAATGTGAAGTCTGCAGCTATGTCTGCATCTTTGAACTATCCTTCATGCGGGGGGAGGGGGAAGGGATCCTGCAAAAAAAGACACATATGGAAAGGAATTACAAGTGCCCTACTTGCAGTGAGAAGGGCACCTGGCACACTATTCTTCAAAGCCTTTTCTAAGCGCTGAGGCATAGAATCCACAACATGATGAAAAAGATGAAAAAAATGTCTACAAGAACCAGAGTCTGAACTTGGACCCCCTTCAATTTCATATCTCAATTATAAAATAATCTTTATTTTCCAGGCTGTGCTTAGGCAAATATACTTTCACAAGGTCCATTTGCCATCTTTACTCTTCTTGAATTTCCACCCACCTTGTTTGTGTTATAGATTTTGTTTATAATCTCTTTGTCCAGCCAACATTTTTTCCTCCTTTGTCAATGTACACATGAAGGATCTGTTTTCTTGGTGATTCATGAGCTCTGGGACCCATAGCCTGGAGACTGCAACTGGATCCTGGCCAAGGGCTGTCTTCAAGCTCTGTCTGCAAACATGGGTCAGAGTTCATGTTCATTTTGCAGGACTATAATTAGCACAGCAGGTTTAGACAGGAAACTGCTCCCTCTAGACCTAATTTCAAGGCAATTAGGGTTGTGCTTTTTCACCATAGTGCTTCTGAGCGAGACCCTGTCTGTCCCACAGCAAGAATAACATGGGAAGCACCCGTTACTGTGTATTGTTGTGGCTTGGCATGAGGAAAGAAAGCACACGTTCTATTTATACCTCAGAATCAAACCAGGGAAGACTGTGGTGAAGATTTTCAGTGGGTTTCTGTTTTCCAAAGATATTGGCATGTATATGTACTGCAAGTAGCAATCGCTTGCACAGGGTAGAGAATCAATCCTCAGTTTTAGGAGGTGTTTCCATCGTGGATGTAGTGCCCTTCCAGTACTGCTCCAGCACCAGGCTCTTTCAAGATGACCATGTGTGGTATAAGAGATTATTTCATAAGTGAAATATTTTAACCTCATTATCAGATCCCAGAGGGCCTTAACATCCAAAGTTCAGGAACAGGACAGGAATGAGATGGTGGAATTTGTCCTTGCACAGAGGACACACGTTGTTTATGCCCACTTCAATGCTATTTTGGAGCACTCTTTCATGCGTGGTGTCTGCTCTGGCCTTTTGCAAAGGTTGGTATTTTCTCAGAACATTCTTATGCTGAAAGGCACTCCACAACTTGTGAGGGCTCTGTTGAGGGCATACAGAACATAATTAAGGTCACCTACAATAATTAGGTTATGCCTCTGTTATGCCTGTATTCCAAACGGTGAGCTAGACTCCCTCTTCAGTCAATCCCAGGGGGAAATTGTTCTCATATTAAGATAGATGTTTAAAATAAATTGGCTCAATCCCCAATCCCTGTCTTCTGGTGACTCTGGAATGTCAAAACAGAATTATTTTCTTAGCTCAGACATCTTAATTGTCATGTAGCCAAATTGATGAACTCTGCCTTGATCTCCATCCTATGTTGTATTTAGCTAGAGTGGCAGGACCAGACTGTCATACTGGTAAGAATAGACCTGGAGGAAGAATGATATCATTAAAAGACCCATAATTTTTGTTTTCTTCAAAAGACAGCTTTGAGGTCATACGATTTTGTAAGGCTTTGCCTGTTCTTTTAAATAAAAGTACATTTCTCACCCTCATAGTTCGGTTGAAAAGGCAAATTTGTTCATGTAAAAATGTGGCAGGCAAATGAAAACAGCTCCAAATCCCGAGTGTGGAGCAATATTAATGTCAGCCTTGTCCTGTAGTTTTTGAATCAGTGATGAACTAGGAGAAAAGGAATCTATTTACAGTAACATGCTCATCCTCCGTGCCATGACTGAGATACTGTGTTATTAAAGAACAGCACTTGGAGCACAGCCAATGCAGATTGCAGTCATATCTTTTTTTATTTTCTGGCTATATGTGACATTTAGCAAAGGGTGATTTTATTCCTAGTTCTTGAGCAAGTTATTGTGATTAATAAATATTCAGTAACAAGAGTTGTGAGATTCTGGATAGGTTTTCTTTAGGAAAAATTTATATTCACCACACAATAAAGAAGACAAAAGAAATACAGAAAATGTCTTCTAGAACAACATGTTTATGATATTAAAGCAAATATAATTAGTCACAGATGAGTAACTTGCCCAAATAAATTCAAATCCCAGAACAGTAAATCATAGAATCATATATAAAACCTCTCCATCCTATTGCCTATAAACAACAATACTAGAACAAGAATAAAAAGAGGACACAAAAGGTTAGCCCTTAGCTAGTCTTATAATGAGGAAAAAAGAGAAAGGCTTACAAAAAAAGAGATTGACCCTTGGATGTTTCCCCTTGTCATCATGAATGATTAGATCTTTCATGGTTTCAGTCTATGATGGACTTCTCATCCCATGACTGGGCTTGTGCTTTATTTTGGAAGACATGAGCTGCTTTAGTTCCAGTAAACCCCCATAGTTTTGTCTCAGAAATGCAAGTTGGCAACACAGGTTCTACTTCTGAACTTCAAGTCTGTATTTCATTTCAGGACGAAAGCTTATTTTAGCCATTATGGGACTTCAGCTGAGTAAAAAACATTGCCTGCCCTCCTATCCTTGCTAAACACTTCCTAATCATCCATAGGGTAATTTTTTATTACATCCTGCCCTAAGAGAAGAGACATTCTAAATCTCAGAGTGCAAAATATTTCAGCATCACAGCCTTTGTTGTGTGTTCCCTCTGCAGGAACAGAGGGCATCTAATGTGAGGAGCAGCTGCTAAACATTTAAAGATGACAACTTACATAAAAATTACACTCCACACATCAATATTTAGCCAGCACAGTCCCCTATTTCAGTGTAACAGACATTCCATCATCCTACCAAGCATCCCAACCAGTGCTTTTATTATTTTTTTAAGGAGGAAAGAGCAGGAAATATTTTGTAATCATGGAAGGACAGTTAGCTGTGGAAGGGGAACATAAATTATCTGTGCTGCTGCAGAACAGCCTTAGCTTTTTGTCTTGTGAGACATCTGTGATACGTATATGGAGCAGGAATGAACACATCCATTCCTGGCAAACCGACCTCTCTTTGTCTTATGTCTTGTAAAAATGTGAGCCTCAACTGCCATGAAATAACACTGCCTCATGAAATAACAAGAGATCTTAATAAAGTACGACCCTCTGAAATTTTTAGTGTCTATGGTAACTTGCAGGCATTCATCAGGATTAGGGACCTCAAGCTGGATTCAGACTTGTTCGTGTGGCTGCAGCTGTAGCGTTAAAATAGGGCAATAGGCCTAACTGTGCCATGGTCATCATACCTAAAATTTAATTGTCAGCACCAAAACTGTTCCAGTTCTGTCCCATGCCAACCAGCACTCCCCTTCAGGTGTTAGTAGCAGTCCGTTGATGGCATAGGGGTAGGCTGGTTTATCTGCCTTAGGAAACAAATCCACATTACAATTCTGGGTTGTTGCTCCTTGTCCTAGTCAGCTTAAAGCATATCTGAGTAACTACAGGCTATATGGTTGTCACTTGATGTAGATAATGTAGATACAGCTTACAGACCACTTCAAAATGGAAATTAACTTCAAAATTGAAATTAGTTTCTAGTCTCAGTATTCTGTGGCAGGAAAAGTCACTCACTGAGGAAGTCGCCAGAACAAAGATATGATAACCTGGTTATAATAATAGATTATTACATTGGATTCACTAAGGGCTCAAACTTCTCCTAGCAAAATGTGTACTCTCTGAATAAAGATACCCTCGGTTTTGGGAGCCCTCACACATATAGTGGCTTTCCCCTGAGCAGTCTATCTATGACTCTGCAGCTTGGCTGGATGTGCTTTGGGTTTTAGTGGTCTGGTTGTAGAAGGGTTAATCCTCTCTCTCTCTCTCTCTCTCTCTCTCTCTCTCTCTTAGTCATGTTGCAAGACATGGGAAAGGAAAAACACTGTCCCTGTAAAAATAAATACAACTGTCAATAAAAGCTAAAATAGCAGCAAAGCAATTTTACAAATTCAAACATTTCACATTTAGGCAGGATTAAATTTGCTATAAATTTGAGTTGCTATTAAAGAAGTTTGTGTGTGGTAAATCCCAATTTACGATGAGCAGCAGGATGTCAGCTGATAAATTGTAATCTTGGATAAGGCCAGATGAACCAGGCACTAACAAGAACAACAAGAGCAAAGCTTTGGCTCTTCTTCAACTGATCTGCTGTGCTTCTCTGGGATGTACTGTTCACCAGAGCAATGCCAGAGTCAGGCTGGTCATCGTGGAATCACAGAGCAATTTGAGATGGAAGGGAGTAGAAGGATCTTCTTGTTCCAACCCCTCCTGCCTTGGGCAGGGACACCTCCCACTAGACCAGGTAGCTCAAGGCCTTGTCCAATCTGGTGTTGAACACCTCCAGGGATGGGGCATCCACAGCTTCTCTGGACAGCCTGTTCCAGTGCCTCACCACTCTCACAGTAAAGAGTTTGTTCCTAATATGTAATCTAAATCTATCCTCTTTCAATTTAAACTGGTCTGAGCTATCACCCTATGTAAGTAATGCACACAGGCCAGGGAAAAGCCTGCCCTCTGTGTGAGTTTCAGGATCATATGCACATCGTATCCTACTGACAGGAATTGCATTAGAGCAGCTGAGCTACTGTGGATGAAGCATCTTTTGATCTCTAGGGAATATTTTTTGCAATGTTCCCCATTACACACAGGCAAATGTTTGCCAGTTACGGATCTGCTGCCTGGAGACATATTCCCAAATATCTTTTATTTCGTTTACGTCCTGGACTGAACATCCTCAAGTAGGAAAACAGCTGGTCAAGGTTCCTGCAGCTTTCAAAGAAGGTCGGACACCTGGACAACACTCATTAATGCATAATGAACTTCTCTCTGAAAACTTCTACTCCCTTTTTACTTTCTCTGTCTTTCTCATCCTTTGACAATGTAGATAGCCTCAAATCAAACTTAGTTGGGTTAAATGTGGACCTAAGTGGGTTCGAAGGCACCTAGAAACTTTGTAAGAAAGTCCTATCTCCTAAGACCTTTATTCAGTGATTTATTTTTGTATGTTGTAGTGGTAGAAGGAAAAAATCAAGCACTAACTTTAACAGCTTTGCTAATAACATTGCCATGTTTAGGCTGCCCTTGAATTATTTGAATGTTATTGTAAAAGCCAGAGTCTACTACCCAGACAGCAGTATTCAAATAACATTAAAGATCACTCAGAGATAATAAAATACTTTCAGATTGACCCAAACTGCCTGGGTGTGGAGGGACTCTTCAGTCCCTGAGAGATCTCATTGTAAGCACAGTGTGAGACATGTGCTGTAATACTTGAGCAACGTGGAGTGAATTAGGGGTAAACTGGAAACCTTAATGAGGCATTTTCATTATGGTCATGGGTTGCAGCCAGGCCTACAATGTTATTTAAACACACGGTTTGTGGGTTTCATTTCCATGACCCTTTTCCAAGGGAAATGATGGGATTCAAGTAGCAGAGGATGCTTCTTGCAGTGTGTAAAGAGTATGATGCATCTCAAATAGCATTCCCATTACACATTGTGAAAATAACAGTCATTTTTTTGTTTGTTTGGATGGCTGTTGGGGATTCCAGGGTTCTTTCACCATTTATGGATACTGGTATATTCTACACTACTGGAGGTGGATGTAGAGTGAAAGATCAGGTAGTTATTTGCATATGTTAGACATGGATTAAAATATGTTATTTGGTTTTTTCAACTTTTAAAATGTTTACTATGAATAATTTATGAGGAATGGAAAGATTAACTCTGTCTTAAGCCTAGAGAAGTAGAAACAGAAGACTCAAGTGAGAAGACTTCATAACTTGCACGGGCAAGGACATTTCAGGCTGCATGTATATTAAGTGTATCTATTATAGCCATTCGAGGGTGAATATGGACCCACAGACAAATTGTGCAGAAACCTTGTGCCCACATCATTCAGTGCTGCCACTTTCTGATTGCCACAGTGCACAGCACTTGGCACTAGTGTTCTCCTGGCATCAGGTGCTCTGTGCCTCTGACATATCCTTACCAACTTATGTGCATTAGTTCTGCTTCAACCACTCAAAGCAGCTTGTGGACCACCCTGTGGACCAGGAATGTTTTGATGGAATGGGCCATCAAACCACCTGAGCTGCCCTGGAGGACTGCTTGTGTTGGAGGACGTAGGGCTGGAGGGTTGGCGTGAGGCTTGGGGCTGTGTACGCTGCAGAGTTACTCATCCTGTTTAGTGGGAAGGGCGTTTAAACTGAATTGTGCCCTCTGACAGGTTTTGTGCTGCAGGAAGAGACAGTTCACTCCAAAGCAAAGCACAAGTTACAATCGGTATTGAGTCAAACTGAATGATCCAGGGAGTGGACTTGAAGGTATATTTTGGGTAGTGTTACCTGACAGTGGGAATGTATCCCCCAAAATTC
Organism: Callaeas wilsoni; assembly: GCA_013398955.1. Classification (NCBI taxonomy): domain Eukaryota; kingdom Metazoa; phylum Chordata; class Aves; order Passeriformes; family Callaeidae; genus Callaeas; species Callaeas wilsoni. The sequence goes on from VWPU01002214.1 coordinate 228,516, forward strand.
ACTATGGAAGAGTGGAAACAGACAAGTACCTCACTCAGAGATTGGGGTCAACCAATAGGTCACGTGGCTCTTCCTGGTGTCATTCATATTTTGCATCCTGCAAGCTGAAATCATCAAAACAAGAGCTTAAGTGTGGGACTAGTAAGTAGCCTCAGAAAAAAAACAGAGACAAACACAGAACTTTGAATTGTTAACATGTTGTTTGCAACTCTTCAAGAGAATTTCCAATAAAAATATGTTTTCCAGCATCTTCAGAACAAGATCCATTTAAAAATATTCTGAGAACAGTAACGAAGTACAGCCATGAGTTTAAGTTTCCTATACAAATGTTCAATCTGTAATTAATTTGAATGACTACAGAAATCACATTTTCTAGTAGTTTCCTAAAGAGTGTCCTAGAGTAGAAGATCACAGCTGGTGGCACTCAGCCCTTGAAAGATCAGCCAGTGATGGCTTTATGGAGAAGAACATGCCCTGCCAGGAGCAATCTCATCATCTGCAAAGAAATCCTCCACAGACTTCAGTAGCCTCCTCTTCTCCCTGTGTCTCCTGCACTGCCTTCACAGCTGGTAGGTCACAACGTGCTCAGCAACAGCCTCAGTGGTGATGCAGTGTAAGAGTTGAGCAACACAAATATTTAACCTAATCTTGTCATAGCACAGGGAGAATTATAGAGGCGTTTGTCGGACTTCCTGCACTATTCTAGTCTTTCTGAGAAATGCAAGAAGACCCTTTCTGTCTGCTGGCCTTAAAAATTTCACTGCAAGGAAGGCTGGGGTTAAGAGATTTGCCTTTTTCTTTTATTGTGTGGAATTCCAGATGTATTCACCTGAGGTGCACTTTTGTTGTAAAACCAGCATTTTTCTGTCACAGGTGATTCTCAAGAAGATTCTATGAGCCTGTTAACAATGCTGGAACATGAATGTGTGGCCACATATGTTCATGTTTTACATAGCACAGCCTAAGTCGGTAAAACCCCACTGACAGGAGTACAGACGTAAAAGCAGGAGGCAAAAAAAGACAAGATCTCTCTGTAAACTCACCTGTGCCCACCACATCAGGCTCAGCAGCACAGCACTGCTCAACACCTGGCACGCTGTGGCTCAGAGGTTTCCTGAAAGGGTTTCGGACCAGCTCTGTCTCTGCTCAGGAGCTCGAGACATGGCTTGAGCTGCACTGCTGCTGTTGAGCATGGAAACTGATGCAAAAACATTGTGGGATTCTTCCCTTACCACAAAAAAAGGAGAAATCCATGAGAGCAGCATATTTAAAAAAGCAAGCAAACAAACATGCAAGCAATGTATGAAAAGAAAGCTGCTTTCTTCCTTCGGCAAAAAAACCCCCAAATTCCTGGGAAACTGCATATTAAAAAAGCAAACAAACAAGGAAAAATATGCAGATGAACACTTTTTCACTGCAATCTAGGTCTTCAGACAGTTAAGAACACCAGATTTATGATTGCATATGCAGCCTTCACTGAACTCTTCTTAAACATATTTTTATTAGAAAATGTATTTATTGTTATCTGTTATTTTTCAAATGACAAATGCAGAGAAAAAGTTGACAGTGGTCACACAACCAGGTGGTGTCAGAGGTCAGCCAATGGCTTGATTATCCCAATAATCAAACCAATACCCCGTGCACTACTCTGATGCCCTCAGGTAGATGCTTTAACAAAATCACCAATAGATTGCTAGTACTGATTTATATTTCTTAGTTATTATTTTTGGATGTTCCATGTGTTTGTATGCTGGGAGTCTCCTCCTGAAGTTTTACACTCTTTTTTTCACTTGTTCAGCATTTCTTATAGCAGAAATGAAAGCAGTGAGGTTTGCCCATAAACTCAAGTATTGCAACTAAAAATGCACTAAAAGAAAGAAAAGTAAGAGTCATCAGGGACAGCAGTTGGACTTTATTGATAAAAAAGGTGTAAAAACATCAGAAAAAGAAAAAAAACCCACTAGTTTTAGTTAGAAGTACAATTGGCAAGTAAAAGCAATGACTGCAAACAATAAAAAAATAAAATAATATTACAAATGAAATGGTTGGGAATCTGTTTTGGGATTTCTCTCTAATTAGGTGGTTGATAAGAGAAGCTGGACATATCCAGAGTTAAAAGGGCCAAAGGCAGGAAGAAGGAGAGTTTTTTAAGTATATCAGGAACAAGTCAAATGGCAGCAACAATGACGGTAGCGTGCTTCCAGTCTGTATTAGGGAGCAAGCAGGGTGACACTCTGAGATCATGTGAGGATGACAAACTACCTTCTGAGCCTGCAGTGGTTCAGAGAGCGAGAAACAACAGCAGGTCTGGATAGCTTTGACTCAGGCATCTTAACGTGAAGCCAATGTGGTGTCTGGTTCCCTGATTTTTCCTTTTAATCTCACAATACTGGGGAAACTACAAATGACTGGAAAAATGTTAATTCTCTGCCAATGTTTGTTGAAGACAAACATGACAATGCAAAGATAGGCTTGAAGCTAACGAGCTGTTTGTATGAAAAAAAGACATGTTCATAAATCAACAATAAGGCTCAAGGCTAGGACAGCAATTAATGACTTTTAATAACATGTTAATATGAAAATGGCTCTTATTTAACAAAACCGATACTTTGTATATGGCAGTAAACTGACTGAATAAGGAGACTGCATAGCTCGAATATGCTCTAGATATTCTAGGATTTTAGTACCACATAATATTCTAAATAAGCTATGATAAAATATGCCCTATACAACATTGAAGCACAAATATTACTGGATGAAAGAACCACTTAACTGGTAGTCATCAATTTATTTACTTTTTCTGGTGAGTAGATTTTATCAAGCAATAGATCTCTTAGTGGATTTCACAGAGATTGGTCCAAACCCAAGTTTTTATGAGCAGCTCTGGGGTTGAAACTAGATCTTCCCAACGGCATAAATCTTGTCAGACCCCTAAATTTTTCCTGTGATTAGGCAATAATAAAGAGATGATGAAACATTTTGTAAATTAGGCCCATTCAAAGCAAATACAAGTGAATAAAGGGGGCAGCTGAGTCCTAGAAGCACAGACCAAAGCAGACCTAAAGATGGTATTGGATGCACAGACGAATTTGAGCCTTAAGAATGATGCTGGGAGAAATGACACCACTGATTTCATCAGACATACACAGAGGAGGAAAGTGAGTAAGGAAGGGATGTGATTTCTACCTGGTTTTGTAGCAGCAGTGAGTACTGGAGTACGACACCTTGGCCTGATAACTCTGTTTTTAAAGGGATGCTGAAAAATTTCACAGGAAGCAGAGAAAAGCAGTAGAAAAAAAATGAAAACAGTAGGGCAGCAAGAAAATATCTCACAATGAAATAAGCAAGTTATTAGAAAATTTGACTTCTGTAAGTTACTAGGCAAGAAGAATGAGGTGCTTCTTGGAGGCATGGAGAAATCACCAAGAGTAGTTGTGCAGAATACAAAAATTATCAGTTTTTGTATTGAGACAAGCTTAGGGTCAAGGCAAGATCTACCAGTCTCTCCAAAGGAAGACTGATTAGATTGCTGAAACAAGTCAGCAAGAGGATTGGTGGCTGCTCAGTCTCCTGCTATTTCCAGCCATGGCTGGATGGTTTTCGAGATAATCCTTTAGTATGATCCGATTGCAGCCAACTGAGTGATATTCTGTGACTTGCAATTCACAGAATGCAAGAGAGGTGGTCTTAAATCCTGAAAAAATGGCCCTGCTCTGAGCACGTAATGCATAAGGTATATCAATATAATACTGTACAAAATTCATATATGTAGGCATAACCTGATTTTAACAAAGGATTATGAAGCAAGATATATGAGTTCCCCAAATTTTCTCTGTTCTTTTTGACCTGTTTTTCTTCATCTATTGGTAGAAATCAAGCATGTCAAACCTGGCTGGTAGCTCAGACTCCCACGTACATATCTGGCATTGCATATCCATCAAAGAGTCATTTCCACTACATAGCAAATTTCCTCATGGAAAAAGGCAAACAAATCCAAACCCCCAAATCATTGGGTTCCATGGAAGGATGATTTCTGCAGGTTCCTACAGAAGTCAGTGAACAGTTCTGAGATCACAGAGTGCACATCTCTATATGTAACTAAATCAGTGTGGGTTCTCTTTGTGGTCAAACTTTGAGCCACCTGGTCTAGTGGAAGACGTCCCTGCCCACAGCAGAGGGGTTGGAACTCGATGATCTTTAATGCCTCTTCCAACCCAAACCATTCTATGATTCTATGACTGTGATTCCATGGAGAACCAAGCAGTAGTGTCCATGGGGTTGAGGGCATGGTTCATCTGCAGAAGTACAAACCTGTGGGTGGGTGGATAAACTAACCCATGAACTCCACTGGCTCAACTGGCTGTGACTGCAGACCAGACAGACAGCTCAGGTGTGCTTCCTACCGTGGCAGATGTGATGAATACGCTTTTATTGTTCCTATAGATCTTCCCTGTTGCTGAGGTTTTGATATGAGTACCATATAGGGCCAAACTGAATCTATTGCTCTGGCCTGTGTTTCAATTACTCTTATTTCATATGGTAAAGGAAAATAGATGTCTCTGCTATTTTAGGATATAGCCAAGCAAATTACTTCAACACATGAATAAACTGCACGCAAAGGACTTCATCCCATAGAAACTTTGACCCAGTTGAGGGAAGATGGGTTTATATTTCTATGATTGTACAACTGTTTCAGATGAAAAATTATTTTAAAAAATTGAACATTCTACCTTGATGCAGCTCTACCTGTCACTTGTTTCTTTCCCATTTTTGCTCTCATCTGTTCCTGGAGTTAAGGAACAGCTCCCAGAATTCTGGCCAACTGCACATGATAATGTGATGATGTAATATAATTTCCTCTCCGTGGTCCATATGTGCTAAGACAGAGACTATGCAGATATGCCATATTTATAGGATAATGGCAGTATTTCCTAAAACAGTGCATTTTTTTACTGCTTGTGCTGGTCTCCAAGTCATTACCACATCTTTCAAGCAGTATTTCCTTAACCTCATGATTAGTAGGGTGAATACAAGGAAGTGCTGCAAGGAATTGCTAAAGATCAGAGTCATTTATACAAAAACTCCTTTTTTTTTTCTGTTTACAGTGAGAGAATGTGGCAGTCACACAATCTAGGGTTGCCCTTAGATCAACACATGTAGAATGTCAGGGACATTCAGCTCTGCTACATGTACTCAAGCTCACAGGAAAGGCAGCTTTCAATGGGGCACTGCCGTCTGCCAGCAGTGCAGCTGGAGGAAGGCTTGGCCTGGATCCCAAATGCAGGGTCACAATCTTTCATATGGTGACAAGTCTGAGTCCAGGTTCAAGTGCCAGGGGCTACTGGAAAAAGACAGTTCTGGTGCTGTGTCCAGTGCTGGTTGCTGTCAGCTGCTCTGCAGTAGGCATGAAAACTGCACAGCAAATAGAAAGAGTAGGCTGAGGATTTGGTGTGCAAATCTCTTCTGAGAGCTCAGCCATTCTGCATGGGCAGGCACAAAGCTGTCTCCAGACACATACTGTATAAACACCTTCGGTTTGTAAAAAGGTGTAAGCAAACATCATCAGCTGTAACCTGCCTCTCACCTTGGGCCCACCTCAGTGTGAAAAGTTGGACTGTGTGATCTAAAATCCCTTTGAGCATTATGTCTATGATTTTAAGAGTTGTGCCTTTCATACAACAGAAACTACTCTCTAAATGCTGGATTCTCCAGGGAGGTCCAACTCCTTTATGCTGCTTTGGGGTAGCAGAGCAATTAACTGTTTTAGCTTGCTTTATAGCTGCTCTGTGTCCCTGGGGCACTACAAAGGGCTTTGATGCATTTTCTCCTGCAAAGCCCAGGGCATGCTAATGGTAGGTGTAAGAACAGACATTCTCACCTGGGACAAGGCAACAGAAACAATCATGCCCAAGAACCTTCCAGAGACCCTGAGCACACTGAAGGGCACTGAGCTTAGCATTAGCTGAGGAAGCAGGAGTATACATTTTATGGAGTTTTCCAAATAATTTGCCAAAAGTCTCACTTCCAGCTGAGAATTAGTATAGAAAATGCTGCTAGATGTGCAAGAACTAGCACGTGTGTGGTTTAAGGATAAGCTGTGGAAAAAACTATATCATCGGGAGCTAGATTTGGGATTTATATGCCCATTACAGCTCCTTGTTCCATGCTGTAATAATATTTGATTATCCCACCAGCCTGCAGCCCAAGATCATGAAAAGTTCATGCATAAGAAACATCTGTTTTGTCATTCATGACAATAACTCAAACAGCAGATAATTTACTCCAGCACTTTCTTCACCACACTTCTCCACAGGAACGCAGAGTGGAAACAGCTATCCCTCAGTAAGTACTTGCAGCTCCCAGGGGAGATGACACATGAAATGCCAGATTTGGACTTGTTGGTGAGAATGTGTTGCCATTCTGACTTTTTCTAGACCAAAAGAGCAAAACTTTTAAGAAAAGGTGGGAGAAGATTCATGCACAAGGATGTGAGTTTGAGACCATTCAATATCCTATTTCTCTTCAAAATTCCCATGCCTCAGTTTCCAAGGACAGTGTACAAAAGTGACATCTATAATTGAATATAGAGGGTAGACACCTTCTGCCATTTGATGGCACAATAGTTTGTTAGGCACCTGCTTCTCAATCCAATGCAATACTGAGGTTTCTCTTGCTCACAGAAGTGATGATCCTAGAATATTTCTTCTTAACAACCTCATCCTGGTGAAAATGAATTGTTAAAGGATCCTGGTTTCCCCCAGTCTCCAGCTTGGAGGTGAATCACAGCCTACACTGGTATCGACTGGCAATTCCATGCATCAGCCAGGTGCTCAACGAGGACATGGAAGAAGTGGAAACTAGGACAGTTTACTAAAGATGCCTATAAAAGGATTGCTTGAGCCTGTAGGGACAAAATCATAAACACCAAAGCACAAAATGAAACACAACTAGCAAGGGATGTGAAAGATAGAAAAGAGCTTCCTATTAATATTTCAGCAGAAGGAGGATGATGAAGGAAGAAGCTGGTCCTTAACTTAGTGAGGAAGGAAAGCTAATAATGCCTGAAGGGCTGAAGTGGTTAATGCCTCTCACCTTTCACCTTTCAGCCTTCACTAAAATTGCAATGAGCCCGTAACTAACATGGTAATACCTTTGAGTGGGGAGGAGCAATTCAACTGACATCAAGCAAAAGGCAGGCTAAGGGATTTCATTAGAAACACAAATTTTCTTGGTTCAAATTGCAAAACTGGATAGCCACTCTCTTGAAGGATATGTGAGACCTAGGAGGGCGACAAAAGGGCAGATATGGGTCTGATATCCTGAAGGAAAGGGAAAGAGCTAGGGAATTATCAACCAATCTACATGCTGTCAACACCTAGAAAAAACATTGACACAAGTGGGTTTTTGAACCCTTTGAACATCAAATCGTGATTAAAACACCAGACTTGTGACAGATCTTGAAGATACGGGAGACAGAGTGTGTACTGTAGAAGAGGATGAAGTTGCTGTGATGTGATTTCACCTTGACCGTAGGAAGGCTTTTGCCACTATTTCCCATGAAATTTGCTCAAGTGAGTTGGGGATCTAACCCAGATTCAATCCTGTAGTGTGGATGGCTATCTGGTAGGAGAGTTATCCTCAGTAGGGTTTATCTGTGCTGCTCTCTTATCCTGGAGGAAAAGCTGGAGTGTAGCCTGAGGTGTTTCAAAATCTTTGTGTCTTTAGCAGCAGCACACAGAGGCTACATCTGCTGATGGTGCAAGTCTAGGTTTGAAAATGAAAGATTCCACAGAGATCCTATGAAATAATTATTTCATAAAGGCATTCAGGACAACAGCAGGCATGGGGTTGCCTCAGGCTCCTCTGTTGTATCAACCACAATGACAGTTATTTTCCCCAAGGATGCATTAACAGGATTCATATTTATCAAATGAATACTAACACAGGGGAAATAGAGAGAAGGGGAGAAGTAAAGCCCTGCAGGTTACTCATCCTGCCAGGGCATATCTGAGGATAGCTGCTGATGCTGAGATCTTGTTGCTTTTGTCAATCATTTTATAGCAGCAGATTTAAGTGGTGTCGCAAACATCCTTCCTCTTCCACTGCAGCGGTGACCACACTGGCTCTCCCAGATGTGAACAACAGGGTTGTGGCTGTTCAGGTGAGGCCTGTTTAGGCTCGGAAGTCATTGACCTCAGAGGCAGCAACCACTGCAGTGGCAATGGGTGACTTCCTGCAGAAATAGTCTAGGTAATGAGGAAGGAAGTGGGAAGTGAACTCTAGGAAGAATAAAGAGGGGGTCTCTGTCTAGTCCCAGTGCTAGCTCTGGTTTGAGGCACCTCAAATAAAAAGACAGAAGTATTCAGTGGATATATTTATGTTGTCTTTAAACTCATTAAATTCTACAAGGAAGATCAAAGAAAATATTTTTTTTCCAGTGTGCCAAAGAAACAGTAGACCTACACTGCACGAAGAGAGATTTCAGGTAGAGATTGGGCTTAACTCTCAGGGGAGAGAGAAGGCTTGGAACAGGTTCCTGCAGAGAGGATAGAGGGAAGGAGCCATGCTCACCACAGACAAGGTTAGAAAAGCATCTGTCAATAAGGGTTTAGTTAATGCAGGCTGTGCCTTGGGGCAGGGGAGGTAGGAGAGGAACCCTTTAGTCTCTTCCAGCCCTGTGACGGTGTACTCAGATGTATTCCCTTGCCTCCCTCTCTCTCTCATTCTTCCTCTTCATCTCCAGAGTCTGCTCACTAGAGGCTCAGGACCTTGGCCCTGCTTTCAGCCCATATCCTCCCCTGCTCCAAAAAACCTGGAGCCCTGAGGCAGGAGAGAGGTTGTGATGGCTCCCACCTAAGGAGGTCCCTTGTCAGGAGCTGCACTCCATCACTGGTACCCTGATGGAAGCCAGGAATCTCCATCACCTACGTGGACACTTTCCCTGGGCACATTTCAAGAACCCTGACCTGGCACATAGTGAATAAATAATGCCAAGAGGTTTTCAACATATGAAAGTTCTGCTAACTTGGCCACCTTACTTGTAATCTCAGCAACTGCTTTAAGCCTCGAATAGGTCAGATATTTTTCTTCCTGAGTTGCCTTTGGGAGGTGAGAGAAGATGAAGACAACAGTCCCCACTGTGCAAAGAAAAGGATTGTTTTCCTGGGGATAAAAACTCCCACCAAACAAACAAAAACCAGACACCACACTGGCCACGATTTTTGCTCAGTGAGAGGACTACAGGCTTTACGTTTTGTATATTTTTCTGATGCTTATCTTCCTCATCCAAATTTCTTTTTGGAACCCTATTCTGGCTGAATGTGCGCAGCCCAGCAGCTCCTCAAAGACACAAAAACTTTGGGTGAGATTAAAGGGAGAGGGATCAAAACCATATTAAAGGGAAAGAAGTACTGCCAGAACCCAGGAATCCATTTTTTTGTGAGGTGAAGAAGAAAAGCATTTGTTGGATCAAGGTAGACATCAACTGCACCAACCTTTTCCCTGAGCATGTGGGGTCAGTGCTTTGATCCAGCCTGTTCTCCTTTTCCCTCAGGTTGAATACAAGTCCATATCATGTCTTCTGCTCCAAAAGGGTGACAGGAGAAGAGGAAGGAAAAATATGTCTGGAGGGAAACAGTGATCACTGTGTGTGGTGCCCTCAGTCCAGGAGAAGGTGGAAAGTTTTATCACACTAGGCAGGGATGGAAAAAAGTAGAACTGATCACAAAGATCAGAGCTTAGGGCAGTGATCTGCTCTGGCACCCCACGTGTGATACATCACCTCCTGTGCCCTGCTTCCTTTCTATGCATTGGGATTGTTGTGTTAGCAACGGTGTCCAAATGAAATTAGAAAACAGAGTCATAATGCTCCTAATTTTCTAAACCTGACATTGAATGGTAGCAGATCTTGTGGTGCGCACCTTCTAGAACATAGAAAAGTAGTTTATTATCTTCATTATAATATTTTTTAAATACTTCACATGCAATTATCAATAGTAATAAAAATGTGTATATTCTGAATGCTCTCCATTTTAGACTTCCTTCTGCTGAGGTCTAAAAGAGCTCATATCATCAGAATCTCAATTTATTCATCTTCTTGAGGCAGAACCACCCTATATCTACTGGAAAGTGACTATCTTTGCACTTTGAAAGCATCCAGGCAGGAATTTGGAATGGATTTAATATTTTACTTCCTAAGTTGGTAGTGTGAAAATGGATACCTTTGTTTTCAACTCTTTTGCTTTTATAACCAAGATCAAATTAAGGACAAATATTGGTGTAGAGTGGAAGAAGAGGAAGTGTAAAGTTCTGCATGCAAGAAATAAAAAATAAAAACATGAGAACTTGAGAGCATGTGGACTATGTGTGGCTAAAGTAGAAGTATTTTTGTGAGCACTACATCAATAAAGCCGCTTTCCTCACAGATTTGTGTCTGGTGGCTGACTGCAAACTCCAGCTGAAGCTGTTTTCCTGCAGTCTGAGAGGTCTCAGCTGTGTGGCTTCCCTGGCTCTAATAGTGTGTGAGTAAACACCTCACTTTTCCCAGAGGTGTGATACTCCAGTGGCCTCTTATCTTCCTCGGTGCCTCCTTTCACAAAGTGCCGGAATGCCGTCATCGGCGAGATACCCATCTTTCTGACAAAATTTGGCTTGTTTTTTCCCAAAAGGCTCAAAAATTACTGCAAAGGCACACAGACAGACATGAACACATACGAAGTGATTGCATAAGCTCCATTTCCCCAGGAAACACAGACTGAAAGTAGCTCTGTTGAAAGGGAAACGTTTACTAACCAAATACCACAGGAAACTTTGAATAAAATGTAACCAGAATTAGAATGCAGAATTTGGATACTTGAGCCATAGAGGGAAAATATTTGGTCTTCAAATATTTCATGTTTCAAACAGGTTTGATCTTTTCAGAATTTATTCATAACTTTAATAAACACTTCACAAGGTTTCATTATTATTTTCTTTAATAAGAAAAAAAGTATGATTAGTCTGCACTTATGAACAAAATATCTTAAAAAACACTCTTGGGCTAGAAGAGCAGACCTACTTTCCTACTTTCCAAAACAACAAGGCCATCTTAGACAGGAGATGGTTCTGTTTTATAGGCTTCATTTACTTCTTGTACATTTAAGGCAATTTCATGGGCTTCTTTGGTTGGGTTTTTTCCCAATCAAATATATGTGTAATCTAACCCAATCTTGGAAATTCACAGACATATCTACAATGCTGAGAAGCCTCAATGTGTGACTGAAAAGTTCAAATCTGAGTCTAGTCTTCCCTAGACTAGAATTTCCAGGAGAACAGAGATTTCCTTTCTCATGTAGCCAACTCCATCCCAGAAACTGCACAACACTGCAGCACTAGTAGAAATAAAAGGCCAGATTAATGTACAGTTTTGCAATTCTATGGTTACTGATCTAGAGAATAGAATTACCAGTGTGTGGACATTATCTGCAGTGGGTGATACCATTTTTTGGAGCATGCCATAAAATTACTTGTCCAGGAGAGCATGATATGGAGCTGACAAACCTACAAAGGGAGCAGGCTGTGCCATTTCAGGGATGTGTGCTATATTCGTTGGGATTCTCCATCCTTTCATACTTTATTAACCAATATATTTTCCTCTCTTTTAATGGGCGTCAAGAAAAACATCTGTAGGAGGCAAGCCCAAAGATTAATTCCACCCCTGCACTTCCTGCATTTGTTTAAATAGTTGAACTAATACTTATGAATAATGCATTGCACCCATGAATGCCTCAAATCAATGCAACTCCAAGGATTTATTGCTTAAACCAGCTGAGGCTGAGACTCAATATGTGTTATGAAGCCAGCTTCTTTTATTGGTGAGTAAATAGTATGTAAATATTTATTTCTAGAAGACTACATTTCTACAGCAAGGAATTATTAAGAGTTTGTTCATATTTCTGGCGATTTCCTCATTCTTTATGGCCTGTTCATTTTGATCATAAATTATTTTTAGAGCTTGGTAACTTACTTGTGTGATGGTTTTGTGATTGAATTTTTTTATTTTTTAAATTATTGTTATTAATTTTTATTCAAAGTTCTATTTGAAATCTTTAATTAAGTAATTGGTGGGGGTTTGAGTGCAGATATTAAGACAGACAATTACTCAGGAAAAACACTGGATACCCCAGGGTACTGTTGTATGTGTTTTGCCCACGTAAATGTCCATCAGGAAATTATGAGAATTTAAGGATGGATGAACACAGTAGTGAGGCCATTGCTATGTAGGGCAATGAGAAAATACAATGTTGCTGTTATCAGTAACTGAAAATCTAATATAACACAGATTTGCATATTGATACAAAGTTCTATAATCTTTTAAATGGGAAACTACAGAAAACAGTTTTTTAATGACTTTTTTCTTAGCTACTGTCATCGATGACTGTACATTTTTGCTCACAGTAGAACAGCTCAGCTGCTGTCAGCCAGTTTAGTACTGCTGAAATCAAAGGAGTCACACAGACTGAAGACCTGTTCTAATAAATCTGACTTTATTTATGGGGATGAAACCACAGTCATGTCTCCTCAAAGGCAACAGTCCTTCTCAAATGGTGGGAATAAATTGTTTTGGCTGCATGAATGAATTAAATATTGAATGTTCCATTTTTCAGACTTGGCTGCCGCCTCAGCTAAATCAGTGGAGCTGATTTACACCAGCTCTTTGGAGAAATGACCAGCTGGTCCTGGAGTGCCAACAGCCAGGCTGGTTTACCTGAAGCAGCTGATTTTCTGTTTAGCAGCTGAGCGTATGATCAGCCTCACCAATATTCCGGTGTGAGGAGTTTCAGCCACATACATACGTACTCAGTAATGGAAACCTGGGCTGAGTAAAATTCCAAGGCAAATCCCTTCCTCTGGCATTTTCTAAAGAACTAAGAGATTTCAGTGCTGGATTTACCACCTTTGCTCCTGGTACCTTTTGCATCACTGTACTGGGGACACAAAACTGAACAGGAGCAAACAAGCATTTAGCTCTCTATCCAAGGTGTGATTCCTATCCATCTTCTTTGGAAAGACTCTTTAGACAGCAAAACAGTGAGTCCTCCTGTAGTATTGCAGATTCTTTCACTCAGGTGTCAGGTCTCATCTGCAAGGGCCAGCAGCTATGAAAATGAGATATTCACCTGTGCTGAAGTGGGGCTGGCTGAGTGTTCAGATGCTTGATGTTATCGAGAGTCAGCTAAAACAGATGATTTCATATTCTTGTTTCTAAAAATCATTGATATTTCAAAGGCTCAGGCTGATGTAACTCTCCTTCCCATCCCCTAAGTAGTGACAATAACAACAACAATAATTGATGGTGCAGTTTGACTTCCCCACCTCCCTTTCCATTCCAGTATGTGCTTCCTGAATCCCAGTCTTCCTGCTGGTTGAAAGGGATGTCGCCTTCATCACCCTGGCATAGAGAAAAGCCGAAGAAAAAGCACCTGTGTAGGAAACTAACACAGCTATTTGTTTGGCTCATTTAAAAGTCAGATTCATGACTCAGCCTTTACCTTTTATGAGTCAAGAAAGTCCAGGGTGTTCTTTTTTTTTTCCTTGGACTTGTAGGTAGACTCTGATCTCACTTATTTACAAAGGAAATCAGCTACAGGCAAGGAGCTATTCCTGCCACACATTTGCAAGAGAAAACAGCACCCATCCTCCCTGAGCTGTCTTACTGTTCTTAGTAGTCCCTGTGTTCTTTGGCTGGCTACAGCCTTCAGTAAAAGTGTCAGACACATCAAACAGCATAAAATAAATCAATCTATTTCCCAGTTTATTTTTTCTAAGAAGACTATAAAATGAAGTCAAATTAAGAAACCTGTTTATGTGGCCAAGAGGCATAAGGGATGTATTGAGGAATAAGTGGTATTAAAGTGTTAGCCTGACAGAATCAGAGCTAGCTTGAACTGGGACATGCTGCCTGTTTCCTGTTCAGTGTGGATGGCTATAGAGTGATGGATAGTGGCATTCGCAGGTATACTGTCCATGGAAAGGGAAAGGTAAAGAGATAAAAGCTATAAAAATATTACATTCAAGTTGCAAAAAACCAATTTGACACTGAGAATTAAAAGCAATGTGGCTTCCTTGTTTTATTAAAGAGAAGAGTCAGCAGTGATTTATGGAACCTTTGCATATTTATATGTTGGAAGAAGGTGCTGAGTTCTCATCAGCCAAGCAGACATTGGCAGAAAGATTAAACCAGCAAACTCAGACTGAAATATGGCACAAACATTTAATAGTGAATGTAACTGAACTCATCAAAACATGAAGTAGATTTTCCGTCATTTGAAGATCTTAAATTGAAGTCTTTGAATTAGACAGAGAAGTGTCTTTAGAACTTCCATTTACTGGGGTCAGTACAAGACTTCTCAGGATCAAGCCAGGGTGATACAGGATTGCAGTGATCTCTTTTAGTATTGTCATCCTTAGAGGCTCCTGAGAGCTCACAGAAGCCCAGGTTTGGGCTGCTGCCATCACTGAGTTTAACAAGAGCTGAAACGTCCCTGTCATTTGGGAGTTAATGAAATAACATTACACCCAGGCACACCTGTAAGTGCACCAGTGTCCCATATCCACACAGGAATCACTATCAGAACGGCTGCTCAGGCAGATGGATGTCTCAGCATCCCTGCCCTGGGGCTGCAGGCCCAGTCCTTGAGCCCTGTCTCGTCCAAGATAAGACAGAGTGTCTGGTTTATGATCACCACATGACAAACTCTCACAAGCCAACTGAGGTGGGCTGTGGAGCTTCAAACAGCCAGATGTCCACATCTCAGTGACTTCATCTTTGCTGACACACTTGACCACAGCACTTTCTAAGGAATTCACTGAGGCAATGAAATATGCCGAGGAAATAATCAAAGACAGAGTGAGATAAACAAATGTTTTTGGGAAAAAACCCAAACCAACACAATGCCATTTCAATGCCATTTCTAAAGCGCTCTTTCCCTTGATGTTGTAGTCAGATACCACAGGAGCTTTGAACTCTCATTCCTCCTTCATTTGGAAAGTTATTTCTGCTAGACCTGCTATCATGGCTTCTTCATCTCCAGGCCAGCAATCACAATTTGTATGAAATATTAGCTATCAGTTTTACATCTGAGCCTTTTACCCTAGGCTAACCCAAATAGTTTCATGTTTTCTTTTAAAGGCCATTTCACCTAGGTCAGTAGAACAGCAGTCTCAAAATGCTCCTTTCATTTCACAAAGTTTTAGAGGTTTGGACCCCAAAGTCTGGCACTCATTGACATCCACATGCAGATGAACACCACCTGGGTGAGACCAAGATAGAAGGGTTTTTTTCTATGTTCCTCAGCAGAGAAATAGAATCCCTGTGGCTGAATATCAACAATATACGAGGAAAGATGTGCTGGTGACAGCAGGGGGAGAGAGAAATGTTAAAATAGAAAGAGGTGGAGTGAATAAAAAGAGGAGGAAGTGAGGAAAAAGGGAGAGGATATAGAGAAGGGAGAATAAACACAGTCCTGGAGGAACCTGACAGAAAGCACAATCCTAAGCCTGGTCTTCAGGGTTGTGAGACCTGGGAAGGGGCTGTGGTAGGGGTGAAGGTGCTGGAGGAGAAAGACAGCTCATGCAACTTCCTTCAGTTTGCATTTAATTCTGGTTGAATCATCCTGCAGAGCAGCTGTCTGTCCAGACTGTCACACAAACAATCTGAGCTTTTAGAGCTCCCCGAACCAGCTGGTGCAAAACCATTAAACTGCCCATGTCCTGTCACAGAGTATGAAAAGCTGGAAGCTACTGTGTGACCAAATGTTACTGGGGAACAAATTCCTCACCCACCCCATCCCCCGTCAGGCCCAGCCTTGAGCACGCAGCTGTGCCAAGTCTGGGGAGCAAACCCCACACAGCACCAGATCCCCAGGAGGGCTGGGATAGAGTCATAGAAGAGTTTGGGTAGGAGGAACTTTAAAGATCAGCTAGTTCCAATCCTCCTTCTGTGGGGAGGGACATCTTCCACTAGACCAGGTTGCTCAGAGCCCCTACAAGACCAGAGCCCCTAGTCTTGAACACTACTAGGAATGAGGAATTCACAGTTTCTCTGGACAACTTGTTCCAGTCTCTCACAATTCTCACAGGGAAGGATTTCTTCCTAACATCTAATCTAAATCTAGCCTCTTTCAGCACAAAGATATTTCTCCTTGTCCAATCACTACATGAAGGCCAAAGAACCCTCCCCTGCTCTCATGGAGCCCCTTTAGGTACTGGAAGGTGCTATAAGGTCTTCTCAGTGCCTTCTCCAAGTTGAACAACTCCAACGTTCTCAGCCCTTCCTCACAGGAGAGGTGCTCCATCCCTCTGATCATCTTAGTGGCCTCCTCTGGACTCACTCTAACAGGTCCATGTCCTTCTTATGTTGGATGGCTGCTTAGGCTGAGAGGCTGGGAGTGGCTCCTCCCAACACAACCTGGCACACCTGAGTTCCAGGAGGTAACCAAAGTAGAGCAGAAGTTAAGGAAACACCTCAGTTCTAGTTTGGTCATCAGAGTGATTCACCCACTCATCACTGCCCAGCCTGTCACATCAAGCAAAAAGGTTTGGCTATTTTTAAATTTACCTTGACACTTATTTTAGCCCACGAATAAACTCTTTCTTGCATTTAAGACTTGTGAAGCTGTTTAACAGGGTTTTCCTTCCCTTGGCTAGCACTCATTTTCCTTATATTATTCTATTTTGGTTTAAGGATGACAGATTTTAAATTCTTTCAAATTCAGATTTAGAATAGTTGGGGAAAATACTATACCTGTGCCTAAGTAGAAGGAGAAAAATACATGAGAGATTTCTCAGTTAAAATCAGAGCATTCATTAGCAAGGATACAGGTGATCAGGGGTTTTGTGGTGGGGTTCGAGTTCAGGGTGGGGTTTGCACTCCCATGTACCTGGACAATATTTTTCATGCCCACTGCTGGCACAGGGTAGAAGTATGACAGGGCCCAGGAGTATTGCACACTCCTAAACACTGAAGTCATGGAAGGGATGTGTGGCATGGCAGGAGATCGTGTGATCTAGAGTTGCTCTGCAAAGAGGGGAGTCCCAAAGGAGTCAGCAGACTGCTTCCCACAGGGTGTGCAGGACAAATGTCCGTTTGCTCTTCAAACGACATCACTCTTTTTAAAAATCATATAAATCAAACATCTGTGAATGATTGTATACGAGTCATGTCATTGATTGTAACCAGTAAAGCCAGATCAAACGTTTGCTGCTGTACTAGCTACGTTGCAAGAGTCTGAACGCCATCAGCAACATGAGGGATGAGCTCTGAGCCTTTTGGAGCTGTGCTAAATGGCAGCGTGTTGGACCCCGGCGCTGCAGCTTTCCCTTTAAGAGCCCTTTGGCTCACGGCGATGCACTGAAATGCAGGAGGTGGGACAACACCACACACAAAAATGAAGAAGTGAAGGCAGGAAAAGTTTCTCCAGAGGAAAAATGCAGGGCTTGTCCTTCACCGTGACGTCAGATCTGTCTTTAATAAAATCCCCAAAGAGCCAAGAGAAAAAGGCAGAGTGCCTAGGCTAGGTTGCCAGTTCAGGATTGCTCTGCATTCCCCAAAGTGGTGTTTTTGTTCAAAACGGCTCTAAATCTGGGTTCAATCAAATGTATTTAATCCCGGCTTCCAGGGATGAGGTGGCTTTTGCCCTGGATTCTAGCAGCAAGCAGCATTTTGCAGGTGAGTTTGGAAACTGCCGGGGAGACCTGTCTTCTGCAAACACACTTAGGTTTAATGCAGGGTGGGCTGGAAGAGCCGAGTGCTGTGCATGTGGGAAGTGGGCACTGGAAAGATTTGGGGAGGTGGGAGGTGTGAGAGCAGGAAGGGAAAGGTGAAAGGAAAGGAAAAGAAAGGAAAGGAAAGGAAAGGAAAGGAAAGGAAAGGAAAGGAAAGGAAA